>JAIPRL010000275.1:71946-162164 GCA_025469235.1 Pemphigus obesinymphae | reverse complement strand
GATCCCTAGAAAAAAAAATGATATGAGTTATGTATACTACACCGAAGCTACGCTCAGAATCGTTTTATTGAATGCAATGATTTATCATTGCTTTCAAATTCAATACATCCACCAAAAGTACCCTGCCTAGTAGCGAAGTGCATCCACCAATACTGACACCCGACGAGCGAAGTGCTTCCACAACCTACTGACCGGCTTTTTTTTTAATATATATTTATTTTAATTTTAGTTTTAAATATCTTTATTAAAAGCCCGAAAAAAATATATAATATCTAGGTTTTACTAACAAACGTGGGCTTTAACGATAACATAATGTACTTATACCTCTTTAATAAAAATAAATGGGCGTATTAATGAAAAAAATAAACTCAAATAAATTAAGTTCATATATACTTCCTATTAAGAGAACGCCACACACCTGATTTTTAAGGGGTTTTGTATAGACAATTTTTATTACATCTTAAGAAAATTCAAAATCAAACAAATGAAAAATATTAAATAAGTATATTTTATACAGTATCATTTTTAATTGTGTAATCATGATATTTGTTAAAAAAAACATGTTCACAAATTTTTCAACTTGTGAATATTGTAAAAAGACGATATAAAAAAATGTTTGATATCTGCATTTTTACATGTTTTATAAGCTATTAAAAAAATAAAAATTTATATTTTAAGAGGACGCTATACCCGCATTTTCTGACTCCGTCTATAATTGGTAATATAGCAAAATTATACAATGACAAATTAAAATTATAGCGTTTTTGGTTAAATTTAAAATTAAAACACTTATTATCAAATTTAACGAGAAGAATAATTTCGAGTGATGATCATGGGCTTTTTGTAAAACATTGTTTGAAAAAAAAAGTTAAGGCATTTTAGTTTTTGATATTCTTAAATACCTAGTTTTAATTATTTTTGCAGACGATGTTTTACGAAAAGTCTATGAGGTTCACTCGAAAATATTCCTCGCTTTAAATTTTGTAATAGGTATTTATACTTTAAATTTAACCTAAACGCCAAAATTTCAATGCTGCGTAGTGTGATTTTGCTATATTATCTGTTAGACATACTGAGATAAAAAATCCGGGTGTCGTAGTCTTAACAGCTTATAAAATGTGTAAAAATGCATATATCAAAAATCGGCTCCATCAGTCACTAGATATTGTGTTATTTATAATTTTTTTATTTGTTTCCTACTTTAACATGTTTGTATGTTGATAAAAATTGTAAATGCTATTGAAAGCTTTTCAATAAAAAATGGTCGGTGTGGTAACACGGCGTCCTTTTAACTAGGTACTAACTTTACTAAAATATATTATTATTATTATAAATTATTACTATAATAAATATTTAAATTAGTAAAAATTTATTTTTCGCATAAAGTTATTTGAAATACAAATGTCCCAGAAGCAGATCTAAATCAAATTAATTGGAGTAAAACACCGTAAAAAAAAATAATAAGTTTATGACCTTTTTTATTTTGCTTAATACTAATAAATTGTCCTCCTCCAATTTAGGATCTCTGTGTCCACTATTGTTCTGAAGTTCATTAAAGAAGGAGATATTTTAGGATGAGGGCGATTATTATAGATATTTTTATGAGTGATAAAATTAATGGATAATAAGTATTGTATATGTTATAATAGTACTTACAAGTGATGGATGCAAAATGTATTACCCTTCTCAAGAGGCGAACGCCAAAAGGGTTTTGGGGGATGAAACGCCCTCCGAAATTGATGATCTGACTTGATAATTTTTAAAAATAATTTCAAAATATCCCTCGTGGTTAAAAACTAAACTAAGTGGGGTTAGTGTTACTCACGAATTAAGATAGTATTATGTTACATAATTGTTACCTTTAATTTGTACATAAATATGTCAAATATAGGTTACACGGTCGTCTATATATTTAACATTTTAAAGTGGGTATTAACTATTATCGTAAACTTATGGAATAGCAATATTAGTTATAAAATTTACTCAAAAGAAGTCAACACTACCTTTTTAATGAAAAAATTGCCATATAACATATGCATCAAAGATAACTTCGATTGTTATGAAATTTCTGTTACCTGCATGAATTTCTATACCTATATACCATATTATACCTATTATAACCTATTATAGGTACATTCAATAATTTTGATAATAATTTTATTTGTTTTTAGCAATTTATACAGTTATTTATTAAAAAGTCTATCATCTATAAAAAATATTATAATTAATAATGTATAGTTTGATCCTATGTATGATTCGTTTATACAAACATAAAATGTTTAATTTTTCAAAAAATACCCTTTCCTCCCTCCCTCATCTGATATTTTTCCCGCGTTCGCCCCTGCGCCTCTCCCCAAAACATAAACAACAACCTAAAATTTGGAGGGAAAGCGGTAAAAAAACCTTCAAATAAATCTCAAATAATCATAAAGTAAATAATATAAGATATAAATATATAACCCCCACCCTAAAAAAAAAAAAAAAAAACCTACTACAGGTTTGACTCATTGTTTACTTATGTACTATTACAATAATATTACCTTATAAAGTACGAGTGTGAAGACATCGTCTGGGCGATAATCGTAAATATCGTTAGCTATTATTATATTATTATTATTATTGTTATTATTATTATTATTATTATTATTGTTATTGTCTTATTGTATTATAATTTACGATTGATTTCACAATTAAAACAAAAAAAAAAAAAAAAAAAAAACGGCGCGGTCGTATCTATGTAGACGCCACAATTAAAAATTTGCGATTATCGGGTCTGATGACGTGTCTCTCTTCGTAGTACGTTGAAACATATCGACTGTACGGAGATAAGACACGTGTTTACAATTAAGTGAATATACGACGAAATAGTAAACGGTCGTCGTGATAAGACCAATGCTATATATTACATGCACGTATTACGCGTAAATTGTGACCACAGAGATAATTTTCCGGGGTGGGCGAGTGGTGTCACAGGTCATCTACGAGGAGCGAAACTCTATATACACTATTCAGCTTTTACGGTTCTTAACTGACTTTTAGTTTTTACAAAATAGGTAGTACATTTACATGTTAAATTTTACATTTTTTTTTTTTTTTTTTTTCAAATGACTCGGCTAATATAAATCTTAACATTTGGAACTATCCACACTAAATATTTAAATATTTGGCATGATAAACAGATGACTAAATGTTATTATTAATATATTATCAACAAAAATTAACAATTTTTTTTTTTTTTTTTTTGATAATTTCAGATAGATATTATTATATCTAAATATAGAATTAATTATTACATTCTGAGCGGAGGGTGTTAGTGGTTGTACCAATATGATGTTTGTTATTTTATTTTTCTGTGAGCGGCTTTTCGACCAGAAGACACGATTCAATTTTATTTATCCAATGATAAGTCGTTTTGAATTAATAATAACAATAAAAGAAGTATATTTTAACTGCTCATTTTTAACATTGCGTAATAAATTATAATACTCAGTATTTATAAATCATTAAAATACCTTTCTTTTATTACAATGTTGGTAGCCGGTAGGTATAAGTGCAGTATAACATACTCGTAATTTTGTTATTCGTTAAAAAATCAATAAAATATCGTCAACAATTTCTGATTTTATAAAGAAAAAAGTTTCAATACGAATCATATTTAACACAATAATAATAATATGAGTGCCATTTTCTTTTGCGTGTAAATTGTATCTCAGAAGAAGTTGTCAAAAGTCTTCCATGATAAAAATTCTTGGTCTTTTACTCTATATATTTTACGTTAAAATTTCTCAGTTTCTCAAAAAGTGAATCCTCTGATACATGTTTTTATGGAAAAAAAAAATAAAATTGCTAAAAATTATATGATTTAATATTTGTAAGCGATTTAAAAAAAAAATTAAAAATAAACGTTTTGATATAGATATATTTTATAAGAGTAATGATGAAAATGGTAAACTTATTTTTTAATTGAAAGATATCCGCAGACATTGTGTTCATTACCCCCCCCCGTCTCACCACTGTTGAAGAATCTATTACATTTCAACTGTAAATTATCGTATATCTTCTGCCGTGACTGACTGAAGAGTTCACGATAAAATAAATTTCCGATTTTAAATAGATCGATTTTTGTAATTGCTTCAATTTTAAAGTACAGTTATTAAAATACGCTATTTTAACGTGAATTCTCTCTATTTTTCGTTCCTTGTAGTTACTATACCGGTTTCTATATACAACTACTCGTATAAAGTTTATTTGATCATTAGATTGTGTATATGGTATTTTGGTCTTCGTAATTGTCTTTTAAGTCAAAACAAAATGTACAGAACTTCCTCGTTTTTCTTCGCCTTCGTTTTCACTTTTTACCCACGCATATCCATAACCGTCTCTGCAGACTGCTGTATCTACCCTATGTGTGTCTCTTCGTATCTTCCTCAATAACGACTATTTTTCTCAAGTATACCCTTTACCCGCCTTCCGTCCATATTGAACTCGACAAAAGATTAGTTTTGTATGCGTACAGCTTGCACGATTTTTACTTTTGAACTGAACTTTGATATACAATCACCACTTACTTCTAATAGTACATATTATTAAAAAAAAAAAAAAAACAAAAAAATTGAAAACAGTATCCGCAGTATCGAATATTCCTGGTGACGATCCGGGTGTTAATCATCACCGTAACCATCGCCGCCGTCACCGTAACCGTCATCGCCACAATCGTAATTACCGTCGCCATCGCCATTATTTCTGTCACGTTTACCATAACCGCTGTCGCCATCACCGCGGCGGCCACGACCGTCGCCGAACAGTCGGGCCCACAAAAACGGTAAGCGATATTCGTCTGTCCGGAGTCGGAAGCGGACGGCCAGCGTGTTGTCCACGAAAACCGTCCGGTTTCTGGCACCGACCATAACGCCGCCCACGCGATCGTCCGGCAGATGCACTTTATGGTCCACGGTGATCCGCACTCGTAACCCACCGGTCAGCCTCCCGTACTCGGACTCGATTTCCGGTAACAGCGGTTCGATCAGCCGGACGTCTCCTCGTCTCGACACCAGTTGCACGCGTGGCTCCAACAACTGTAAACGACGATGACGTTGTCGTACATAACAACAACAACAACAACAACAATAATAATAATAATAATACGATGGACCCGTGTTCTCTGAAATCGGATTTAACAGTATTTACATTTTAAAAATCAAATTTCAAAGAATTTGGAATTTGGATTTCCAATATACGTATGTATCTTCTGAGATGAGACATAAGGACGTTTCGAAAACGTTATGACCTAGCTAACTTATCCAAGACGCCGCACACGCCTTACTGTTTTAGAAAAAATGTTGCAAAAATTTAGATTAACAGGTACACAGTTTTTAACGCCCTTTCCGTCTAATAAGACAAATGATGTCCTCGGCAGATTTCTATAGGGGTTCATAGAGCCCCCCCCTCAAATGTCATATAAAGTATCAATTTCCTACTGAAAATCACCGATTTAGATCATGAACCTGTACACACTGCGTATGCACAATGTTGTGCTCATCGTCCTAGTCATACACGCCGCGAGTACATATACAAATATACCTAGGTATATTGAACCCCACACACATTACGTCATTACGTCCAAACTCCAAATACTTTCAAATAATGTGTAATTCAAATGTATACGTACACAATGATGACCGCATCGACGAGACATCGTATACCAAATATATGACGTATACGGCTAATAATAACGACATTATAGTGTCTTAATGAAATTTTAACACGTAAAAACAACAATCGGAGTACATAATATTATATAGTACAAAATATATACATCATATATGCGTGTCGCATCGGCGTGTATGAATTTAAATCGTTTCAGTATAATAGATTTGTAGTTCCTTTTTCCGCGGTATAATATGATATATTATGCAGTATACCTACGGAATTATTATTGTACCTATATCATTCTCGTACGAAGATATGGCTATCTAGTGCACTGATAAGAGAAAATTACGAGCCCGTCCATAGATAAAAAAAGCAATGGATAGGCAATCTCTACAGCCTACACCCAATAGATTCAAGGAGCGTATATTGCATGTACCAAGAACATATTATTATACGTTACCACAATAATGACCAATTGTGGTTTAGTGGTTATAATGATAAATAAATAAAATGTATGTACTCTTATCACGTTTATCACTCAAGGATATGTATTATCATTTATCAATAGCATATTTATGTTATATCGTGGCATTATAACCACATACTACAAACGTGGTAATGTATAGTCTCTTCAGTCACAAATGAAAACAATAGAGTGGTCTATCCATTACTGTATTATCTATGAGTTCTTCAATATGAAATTAAGGTTAAGACGAAATTCCACCTGTAAGTACATACGTCTAAGCGGAACACGCGGAAACGAGGATACTAATCACATCGACTTTAATATGGAGGGACGAAGGACATTGCGATTGATCTTCTATATATATATATACAATATCGAACGGTGAATTCTCGTACAAATTATCTATTCGTAATAAGAGATTTAAATCATTATCATTAATAGCTTTGGATCCTAACAGTGGTATATTCAGAATTTCCTTGAGGAGGAGAAGATGGTAAAAAAGGTTTTAGACATTATTTAAACATTTTTTCTAAATTAACAATTTCTTTTAGCTATGGTTTTTGTTTTATACAAATTTTTAAAAATCTGGCCAGTAGAGAGTGGAAGTATACTTCGCTCGTCAGATATGATAATAATTAACTTTAATTAAATTAATTTAAGCAACGTTAAATCATTTCTTTCGACTAAACAATTAAATTATAAAGGTATATAATATATATATATATATATATATATATATTTTCTCATGTAGAAGGAATAAAGTAGTTTTCAAATAAAGAGCTTTCTGATAGAAAATTCGTTCTAGTTGATACTTTATAGAGGTCATTTTTTGATTTTATTAGTAATTTTCATAAGCGTAATGGAAAACTATATACTGGTCGTAACGAAAAATCGTTATAAATTGTAAAATAACAAATTAACTTGTCGTGGTTATCGAATTATATTTCTATGTTTTTGTTTTATGTATGATGCACTTTTTTTAGTAGAAGGAGTTGAGTAAGAATTTTGGAGTAGAGTTTTCTGACAGCAAATTAATTTTAGTAATCATGATTACGCACCAATAAATAGTAATGTACTGATATAATTGTATTTTTGAATATTTTGTTATTTGTTTTTCTTAAAATTAATCTTATAAAATACACGGGGTATCCTTAACTATAAACTATTCCTTTCAATGATTCCATATATCCCATTCCATCACTGTAGTGAAAGTCGTCCATATAATAAATTTGACATCATTTTGTTACTTTATATGTTTAAGTATATATATCATTATGGTTTAAATATGATGCTGGGTTTAAAACTGTACTGTTTACATTTATGTTACGCCTTATTTTAGATTCTGAACAAAACGAGAAATTTTATTGATTTTACCATGTGTTTATTTTTTTTGTATTTCACTTTGTCCATTCAAAATAATTTTTTTTTTTTAATTTTCGAATTTTCTATTTTCCTGATTTAAGAAAATTATTTGAAATTGTTAAAAGAAAATATATTGAAAATATTTTAAAAAATTTCTGTGAACTTGGCCATTTTCGTAACTTTTTAGCAATAATCAGAAAATATTTTCAATTTATATTGTGATAAAATTGTTTTTTCTCACTAAAATTTCATTTATATAATTTTAAGACTATTTACAATGAAATTAGGACACGTTGATCAAATAAAACGTATATATATATACAATTTTTATAGAATACAAAATGTTGAAAATTCGTAGTTTTATGTTCTGAGAGTATTTAACAATATGTATTTTTATGTACATTTTCGTATATATAGAACACTTTCTGATAGTAAATTAATTCTAGTTATTAGTTTATATAGATATAATTTTTTGATTTTATTAGTAGTTTTCATGTTCGAAGAAACAATTTTATCACGAGGCAACGTCAATTCAAATCTTAGTGCTAAATTCAAAAAAATGTGTATTTCGTTTATACGGTCTGTCTACTGTTTGAAGACAAATCAATTCGGACTAGAAATTTTAGTATTTTAGGTACTTTTTTGTTAAACGCACCTCCGAATGTTATTAAGCAAAAAAATGAGGTCAAAACTTTTATTCGGAGCGACAAAATTTAAAATTCGTCTCTGGACATCCTTTTATTCAAACGATTTAATGGAAACACATGCGATATTATAATTAAAAATATGTTAGGTGACAAAGACTTTGAAATTCTAGAATTCATGAAGTACAAGATATCAAAAATCTACAGGCCTATAGAAATGATTATAAATCATTTTTCAAGCTAATTATCTATTTATTAGAAGTTTTTTTTCCCAGGATTTACTTAGGAAACAAACATTTAAAAAAAACTAATGGCGTTTATTTCCCTTACAAATATATTTGTTTCAATAGTAGTCAAAAAATAAAATTAAAATAAATGAATTCAATATTACAAATTACAATTTAATTTCTTCGTAATAAAATGGTACACTACTATAATATGTATACAAAATATACTGTAGTGTTGGCAAAGTCATATCGTTAGTTTTGTTATCAGAATCGGATATATCGATTGATATTATAATTTTTATTATTTTATGTTTCGTTGTTTCCCAAAGATAGCAAATATTATTGGGAAAAAAATGACAAGGGTCTATCCCTAATAACTCCCTTCCCCGTAAATACGTAAATATGAATAAATTGTCTTCGAGTTCAGCTGAATACGTATACATACTATACATAGTGACTTGGCCCGGTCGGTATATATTCTGATTTCTAAACGACCTTGCCGCATTCCAAAACGCTTAACAAGCTAATAAAATGACTCCCGAATGACTAAAATATATATACGATCTCTCGAAGAAACCCGATACTCTGGCGGTTCCTTTCCGTGTGTATATATTATTTTATTATCAGCTATGCGCTTATCTTCAGTATATGCGGACGTTAAATTATTATCAAGCGGTACGCCACATTCGAACAGCTGTTATCACGCACGCCCATCTGTAACTGGAAAAACTCGCCGAATTTTCCGGTCATTAACAATTGTTATAAACTAACGTGTAACTGAAGAAGGAACGCAATACGAACCGCGTATGGAAGTATAACATATTACGTATTATGCCGACTGAACGTGTAAATAAGTGCAATATAACTCATATACGCGTGTAATCTAATGGTTTAGATATTTTGGCTCGAATAGTCCGTAAGTAATTACATTTTTTAACGAGCCCTTAAAAGTCGATTAAAAACCGATCGATTATTTCGTGTGAATATATCCGCCTAAAGCTGACAAAGTCTAATGGAGGCTGATTGATTTAATTGTACAGGCGAGACACGATGAACACTATATAGATCGCTATTTAGACGATGCGCGGTAATCGACGAAACAGCATCCAAAATGTACGCATCATCACTTAAAGATAAAACTCAATATATTATAACGTGTCTGTGTCATTCGTGTAACGTCATTTTTATTTCTTTAAACACATATTGATATCACCGAACTTTGTTTACATTCGAATATACGTGTATTTAATAGATACGCGTCGTGATGGTATTAAATCGAAATGACGTTAAATATTGGGAATTATTTGTAAATCAATCGATTAGTACCTATATTGAACGACAATATTATATGAATAAATCCTCGTGAAATTATACGTATTTAATTGAGTCCAATTGAGCCGCGTGTACTTAACAATAATAATAATTCAACCCGCATAAAAATGTAGTGTTATTAAATAAAATCACGGGGCCCTGCGGCGGCAGCCGAGGAGGTTTTATTTATGAATTATTTTTCAAGTATATATATATATACGATCGAAACAGATAAATCCTTCCATTGATTAGGAAACTGCAGTTTTCCCGAAAATTAATTTTCCCAATACCATTCTTCCCGGTAATTGATATTTCTCAGATCCATTTTCTCCAAAAATTTATTTTTCAAAAAAATGTTTCCCGAAAATACCCAACAAACATAGGTTCCGATCAGATATCACTTTTATACGTTACGTTGAAACAGAATAAATATTCAATATGTTTTCACGTTGTATTATTACACGGAAAAATAGTATGGTTGAAATAACTATATTTAAATGGATGTCCAACACCAGAATTATACGGTTGTATAGCGACAGCCATATAAAGTGGGTAAAATTGATTTTAAAATATTTCAAAATTGAAATGTCGAAAAAAAAAAAAAAAATATACGTGTATTTTTTTTGTCATTCAATTATTTTTGTACCTATCAATAATCTATTTCCATAAAATGAGTAATATATGTATGTAATTATTTTAATCAATATAGGTTGGCATAATATTATTTCTTCATATTAAAAGTAAAGCATTACCTGTTTTTCGCAAAATGTTTACTTTCGATTATTATAATATATTTTATGACCATATACTTTTAATTTTTATATACCTACTTATCTACCTATTACTTTATTTATGATAATTGGGTATCGATTGATAAATAATATAATCTAGTTCATGAATCACTATAGATTACGATTTGATTTCTAAACCGTTTGATCACAGATGATATAAATATTAAACACAAGATTCTATTAAGCCAGTTGCAGATACATTTTGAGCGTTCACATCATTAGAATAATTATCTTTATTTTTAAGCTTAAAATTATCTTGGAGGGTTATAGAGTTACATTCAGCTTTTGAACATCGACAAAAACTGCATGGATAATTAGCCCATTTAAGATTTTTAAGATTTTAAATCAGAGTTTAAGATTCTTAAAACCCTAAAATACTGTATAGGCCTAAATTATCATCTAAAGTTAAAGCCAATGATAAATATATTTGAATATTCTGATTATTAACACCCCCCCCCCCCAAAAAAAAAATACCTAATGATAAATTCATCATATATTATTTATAATTAATAATATTATTATATCGTTATATGGGTATTTTGGGGAAACATTTTTTTGAAAAATGAATTTTCGGAGAAAATGGATCTGAGAAATATAATTACCAAGAAGAATGGCATTGGTAAAATGAATTTTCCCAATAAATAATATATATTTATATATATAAAGAAAACATATTGTACATTTAAATATATTCAATACTTATTGTGTATATACACTTGGGATCTAATAGATAAATGCGTCAATTTAAAATTGAAAAAAAAAAATACGATAAAATTTAATAGGAACAAATATAATTGTGTGGAAGATGTATTTTGGGGGAAAATAAAGTCGAGAATACTTTTTTGGAGAACAATATAACTGGGAATACTTTTAGATTTCTAAACATGAGATGTAGTGTCCGTCCGTAGTTATTATAGTACTCATATAATAGTCATAATACGGCAATTGTTGATTTGTTTACCAGATATATATATATATATTATTCGTTTTATATTTCCATTACATAGTTCCGAGAGACATTGTTGATTTTCAGGTTACTATAGGGAGATAGATATTATATATTCGTCGTTTTATATTTTTAGAATTTCGTTTTGAAATACGTTTAGAAAGTAGAAACCGGGAATTTGGCACGCTCGCAGAGTATGGGCTTTCCTGATATTTTTCGATGTAAAATGGATTGGGAATGGGATTAGCTCATCAGCCGATTCGTATACAATTAATGAATATATATTTAATACTATAACCAATCAACGACCTATCTATAATAACACGCGAATCGTATTTTTTTTTGCAATAATGACATAGTATTATATTATGTATTAGTCAATCATAATATTATTATACTTTGTTGTTTTTCGAATAATATTTACGTTGTTATAGAATACACGAGTCATACGGACGAAATTTCGAAATCAACAGTGTTATTTTTCCAAGTGTTTATTTAAAAATGAACACGACTATATATATATATAGGTATTGCGTCCGTATACGTCCTTTTGTGGGCATATTTGCCTGATTTTTTTATATTTTTCCCAGTATATTTATTATATCATACAAATAACGTACGTATATATATAGTAATTATTTTCGGATGATCTAACTGCTATACCATAATAATTCATAATAACACCACCTAACCGTCCGGGTTTAACGTATTATTATTATTATTATAATTATTATTATGAGAAAACCGTTGGTATGAAATATAAGTAATAATAAATTCAATAAAATTATCGTCGTAGTTTACCCGGCACATTGCTTGCAGCGTTAACGCCTTGAGAAGGGACACGTAGAATGCACTACCGGAAGCTTGCATCACGATCAATCGTTCGCGCGCTGCGGCAATCGTCGTCCGAACGTGGTCGTTCTTGGCGGTCAACAGTTGCCATCGAGCCCGGTTCGACACGTCTCGCGCGGCCCTGTTAAACGAATTTCAACGATACATAACGTAACGAACGCATATTGTTTGCGTAAAAAATAAACCTTTATATTAGTATCATATTACGTATTGTATGGTACAGTGCCGGCTTTAAGCCCCAAATTCAAATGATAAGTATTTTTGCAATGCTGGGCATAAACGAGTTAATAAGTTAATACCTAGTTAAGTTAAAAGTTAAGTAAATTTTAACTTTTTATATTTCACTGTATCGACTTTTAAATTAACGAGATACTTTTTATTAAAACTCGGTTAAGTGTAATTTTGAAATAATCGATACATTTTGATTTCATATTATGTCTATATTGACAAAATGGTCGAATAAAAATGATTTATTTCCCGAAAATATAAATAAAACTATACTTATAATTTATATAATAATCGGATCATTGTATAAATTCAGGAATATATTACATTTCCAGCCAATAAACAATTTAGGTAGGCAATTGAGCAATTTCCATTTGTTAGAATTTTGAAGAAAAGTGTAGGTACCTACTAATTAAACATTTTTATGAACCTATTTGTTGTTAATTTTAATAACTATTATTATAAATAGGTACATTGTAGTATTTTCAATAATATTATGTTTATGATTATTAAAAATTTTAAAATGCTGAAAGTAAAAAATAATATATATTTAATTGTACCTATATATTTCAAATGTTATATTGACTCGTACAAAAAAAAAAATTAACTTATTTTAGGTTGATATGTTATTTTTTTATCTGAATTTAATTTAAGTTAAGAAAAAAAATAGCTATTAATTTTCAACTTTTACTATTTTTTTCTATTAATTTAACTCAATTGAGTTAAAAAAATCATTAACTTGCCCAGCATTACTTTTTTGTATAATGAATTTTTTTTTTGCTTATTTACGTGAGACATGCTCCCCCCTCCCAATCATAAATAGTTTCTTCGGGATAGTCCCGAAAAAAGATCATCAACTCAATTTTGGTCTATCCCAAAAAAAAGAAAAAATTAAATGCTAGAGCCGCCACTGGTATGATCTTTAATACCTAATGTTGTTTACGATTTTTGATAACTTTGATGTCGTCATTAGGTAGTAAAAAAAAAAAAATCCCTAGATTTGCGCAGGGAAATGTCGTTAAAAACGAAATTTATAGCAGGAACATATTATCTTAGACTGGCACACGATTCTTCAAATGTACATACACCATACACAGGGCCGGTGTTAAAAAATATTTTTGGGAGGTCGTCGGAGTAATTTTGCCGACTAATTGTTTCAAAAAAATTAATAAGTAAAAAAATCATCAATGAACAGTCGAAATACTTCCATCAAAACGGTAAATAAGCAAAAATTGGACTCGATTTCGTTACATTTTTTCTTGAGCGATTAGTCTCTACTAAATCCCCTGTCTCCCCGATCCTGTCCATACATATAGAGTCTTATAAAAGATACTTAAATAGTCAAATAGAGATACAAAATCATAAATAGAAAAGTATTATAAATACTTTTTCGAAAAAGTAATTAGAACAAATATACGTAGAAATTTTTTATTTCTTTAAATACAAATATAAATACTTAATTGAACGGCTATAAATATATATTTTAAATTGTTGTAATATTTTATTTTATTTTTTGTAGTTTTTACTCGAGTAAGTCTTAGCAATTATATGATGTGATGAATAATTAATAGAATAATAATAATAATACCTATTAAAATTATTACAAAAGTTTCATTCTTAGTTCTTACAACATTTTAAACATTAATATTAATGAAATTTGCCAACGTTTTTCCTATAGCATTAAACATATATGTACGTAACGTATTTATGGTAGAATGAACAGAGGAGCCACTCCAAAATTTTAGCACAATAGATAATGAATAGATTAAAAATATTAATATAGTATTTAGACAGTAATAATAAAAGAGAAGCATCTATATATTTTATTCATTAATTCTAAGTTTATTAGACATGGCGTGTATAAGGTACAACTGATCAGGTACAGATAGGTATAGTCGTATATAGAATAGGAATAGGTATAGGTATGGAATAACAGAACTTCCAGATTTTAGTTATTTAGTTATTTTGCAAAAGTTTAAAATAAAAAAAATTTAAATTCTCATTAAAGAATTAATTAATACAGCTTCTGAGGAAATTGTACAAAAGTAATAAAAGCTGTTTATGGCTTAGTATATAATGTTATCTTGGAACATTCTGTTTAATGTTTATCATCAAAGGTGGATGGGAAATAAAAATCTATTTTTATTGAAAATACGTATGGAACTATAAAATAATATTAATATGATATATTAGTCTCTGGTCGGCAATTTAAATATATATATATATATATTGAATATTGATATTAAGTTGAAATTATTTAAAATATAATACTTTATAGTTTATTGTAAGAAATTGTATTCAAAAGTAATAAAAGTATTTGCATTTCAGGTACAAATACCTATTAAATATTATTTCAAATACATCGAAAATACTAAAAAAAAAGTATTTAAATATATTAAATCAAAATAATCAAATACTTTACAAGACCGATAGATATACTTTTAGATTCTAAGCGTACCGATGAATGAATGTATAGGTTTTACACTGATGCGTCTTTTTATTTTTATTTTTGTATGTATGCTTTTTTGGCCCAGAAAGAGTAAAGTAATAGTTTTTTGGTATAGTGGATTTTGGTAGGAAATTCGTTCTAGTTGATATTTTATAGAAATCATTTTTCGATTTTCTTTCTAAGAAATATTCAAAAGAGTACCTAGGTATTGAAAAACCACCATTTATAAGGGAAATATCACGAAATTTTTATAGATTAGAAAATAACAAATAAACTATAGTCATGGCCGACTATGTAGGTGATATTTTATACTATTTAGAACTACCAAAAGAATCGAAAGTTATTATAAATTAGAAAATTAAAAGTGCCAGAAGACCAAATATTTACTATAGCACTATGAATATTGACGTCGGATTTTTTATTTGCTATATAAATACTAATAGTAAAACTCTTGTTATATATACACCGATATTTCCTTCGGAATCGTTTTATCGAAATAAATGATTTATACAATTGCTATCAATTATAGCATATCTATATAGTTTCCAACATTTTAAAATTACATTACGTCAATAAAGTATACTATAAAATGTTCTGTATATAATGAATTTAAGTTTTTAGAGGCCCATCGGCTATGTGCCTGTATACATTTGTAATAGTTTCAAATGATTTTTTTTTTTTAAAATGCATTTTATTACTGTTATGTGAATGTGTCTATATAGTATGGAAAGAGTACAGAGCAGTATTCAAATTTTTCTGTACTAAAAAATACGTAGGTATATCGGCTCTGCACTCTGCAGCCATATGGGAATTTTCGTAAAATATTTATTGATCGCATCATATTATATTCATTAGCATTACCTATAGATATGAATTTAAGATCATTTCTGACAAAAATAGTTAATGGACTTCTACCTAGACTATATTGGGGGGGAAAAAAATGAAAAATGTAAAATATAATGAAAAAAAAAGTTTTGAATTTCAAACACAGATATTTTGAGAAATTTTCTACGAATACTACCTCAAATACTTTTTCAAAAGTATTTAAAATACATACCCATTGAGCGTCTATAGGTACTTGAAAAGTATTTGAACGCTTTTTATACCTATTTTTACTCAAATGCATTAGAATATCGGATGGATACCCATTAAGTTAATTTATATATTTAGTTTATTTATTTTATTACAAAACTTGTAAAAGCTTTTCATAATTATTTATTTTGACATGTGCTACTTTAGTATATGACACTTGGAATTTCATAATACGCCTGCCACGTGGCAACAAGCATACTGCATCTGTTATCTATACTAGCATAACCAGTTTTGCAATTAAATATTTGAAAAGCCTATACTATGCCTACATTGCAGGTTCTCGAATAGTTACTTAAATTTTTTACGTGTTGTAAAAATGGATTCTTAAAAATTATTCGGTTTAGTTATTATTAAAATAGAAATGTATATGTACATTTAAAAATGTTCCCAATTTCGCCATCTGTTCGTCGTTCAAAACGTTTTTGGAATCGTGAATACGTTATTTTTGATAGAAAAATGAGATTTTTTCGGTTTATAACAACTTAACCGACAGAGCGTAGTTTTGGCGTTTTAAACTTCCAACGTTATATCGGTATGACTTCGATATAACTCACTCTGGAGATCCTACACTACCGGTTGGATCTCATTATTATATCGTATTTTTAGTCCTTATTTTATTGTTGATAACAAGAATTAGAGATTCCTTGTATATAATACGGTGTAGTAAAACTATGGATACACCTATAGATACCGTATTGAATCGCTTAGCTTTCGTTCGAAAATTTTGCCAGACATTTTGATGTAATACTTTCGCCAGGACACATAATGTAAAATGGCGGCTAACATTACACGGAACTTTGACTTTTGAACGTCATAAACAGATCGACGGTCTAGTGGTGCATTTTATTTCATATGCATATATATATACATATGTGCATAGGTGCACTCACTTGTCACCGGCCTTAAGCAGCGAACGCACTTTGGCCTCGTACCACAGATCGACCTGTTGATAACCTTTGGTCAACGTGACGTTCCGGACGCCCGCGACGTTGTCGAGTCCTTGCCGTTGGATCGCACCGGCCGCCGTCGCAGCTTCCGCGTCAATGTGCCGGACCATCCGCAGCAGCCTGTTGTTCGATTCGCGATCGTCCAGATTCGTAATGAACGCCATCGAACCGCATACAATTCGTCTATTTCGTGTTTCGATATGTCTGATGGTTAATAATAATGATAATAATAATAATAATAATAATAATAATAATAATAATAATGAATGGGAGAGAAAAACGGGGTGTTTTTTTTTTCTTTTTCTTTTTGTGAGGTTACCATTAGTAACGCGGTAGTGTACTGTATTATAACGATATATATTTTCCACGGAACTCTCGCGTCTTTTGACTCTAAAGCCGGATTCCCACGACTCGCCGTGCAGACAGAATACTATATCTAGTATACGAATATTCGGTATTTAGTATAGTCTCTATAAGCATTCGCTATAAACCTTCCGGCGGATCGTCGGTAAACGTGACACACGCGCCAGTCAAATTTTCTCATTACCAAAATACGCGATGAATAGTTTTTTCTCGTTGGTCGTTTATATTATCATCTGCACTCGATCAGTTGTCAGCGCGCGAACCAAGATCGTATTATGGACTGGTAAAGCGGTGCCATTTTTTTCCTGGTCAGGTTTTAATACGGAGTTCAAAATAAAAACGTAGAGACAAAATTATTCCATCGTTTGAAAGACGAAAACTTAAGCCGCGCGTTGTCGAACAAATATATTAACAAATTAAAAATACATCATGGATAACAGGCGTATATTCGGTCGATTGTTAAAAACATAAAAAATAAAACATTAATCGAATTCCAACAAGACGTCGAAAAAGTTTTCATTTTTCAAACGATATGTATAATTTATGTCTCAATGTTTTTCGTAGACTTAGTATAGCATTTTAATTACGAAACTATACTATTTCCTCTATCAAAATTGGTTAGTGTTGCGCATTCTCCTTTGGTACAGGACTAGGACGAACCCAATATCTTTTTTTTGTTTAGTCGAGGGGGCTTTTTTATTTTTAAACTCGGAATTTTACGCAAGTAGCTGCAGCAATACCAACTTCATTTTCGTTCCACGCCGTTCTGTCGAAGACAATAAAATGTTTATTAAGTGACGCTATAACCCGCATTTGTTGTCTCTGTCAATATTCTAACAGATAATATAGTAAAATCACAGTACGCAGAATTGAAATTTTGGCGTTTAAGTTAAACTCAGTGTATACACACAGCTATTGCAAAATTTAAAGAAAGAAATATTTTCAAGTGAACCTCATGGGCATTTTGTAAAATATCGTCTGACAAAATAGTCAAAGGTAGGTATTTAAAAATATTAAAAACTAAAAATACCATAACAATTTTTCATACAATATTTTACAAAATGTTCATGATGAAGTTCATTCGAAATTATTTTTTCCGTTAAATTTGATAATAGGTGTTTAAGAGGACGTCACATACCCCATTTTTAGAGGATTTTGTATAGGCAATTTTTTTAAATATTTGAAGAAAAATGAAATTCTAACAATCAAAAAATATTTAAATATAATTTTAAAGTAATTAAAAAATATTCCCGTGTGAATACTATTTTTTTATTATGGTGTATTACGTAAAACAAATGAAATGGCTTTTCAAAGTGATTTTGAAGTTATAACACCTATTATAAAATTTGTACATGACAATATTTCACAGATAACCTCATTGGGGTTTTACAATTTTTTAAATATTAAGCTCGTTATCGAAGGTACCAAAATACTATTTTTCTCCTCATTTTTAAGACACTGTAACTTTTTTTAAACATATTATTTGAGGTTATCTCCAAAATGTGGTTTTCTATCAATTTTATAATAAGTGTTTTAACTCTAAAATTATTTTAAAATGCCATTGCATTTTTTTTTTGCGCAAACATGTTTTTACCGTTGAAAATCTTCGTTGAGAGGTCCTCTTAGGCTTTAAATTTAATCAAAAGCCATAATTTCAATTTTGCGCATTGTATAATTTTGCTATATTGCCAATTAGATAGTCGGAGACGGAAAATGCGGATATAGCGTCCTCTTAAAAGGACGCCACGCATGCAATTTCTCAGGAGTTCTGTATAGTAAATTTTTATGACATTTGAAGAAAAATGAAAATCTTATAATTTAAAAATATTTAAGTACATTTTAAAAGTAATTAAAAAATATATCTATGTCAGTACCACTTTGTATTGTTGCATAATCACGATATTTGTAAACAAAACCGTTTTACAAGAATTAAGGTTTCTCAGGCTGTAATTATAATTGAAAACCTAAATTTTTACACGTTATAGTATAGCCAAAAGTATTTATTTTCAAAAAACCATTATCTTTTTTATTATTAAATATTTTTGAAAAAACCGCACGGTAGAACAGAGATAATTTTGTCTGCTATATTGTGTAAAAATTTGGGTTTTTAATTATAATAATTACAGCCCCAGAAAGCTTATTTCTCGCAAAATAGTTTTTTTTTTTGGAAAATAACATGTTCTATCTTGAATACGTTTCGTGTTATATTGGTCTGGGACGCACGTGTTTTCTTAAATGTTGTCGGCGATTTCGTTGAAAATATTTTATCGCCGACAGTGTATCCATTTGGACGTGGACACGGCTCAACGGCTGTTGCCCTGTAACATAACCTCGTATAGTATACCAGCACTCGGACCTTCTTCGTGCGAACAACGTGCAAATACGGTACACGTGCGTTTCTCCGATTTTCCGATTAGTCGCCGTCGTCGGTCGCTCGCGATTTATCGTTATTAGTCATATATAGTTATTATTACTATATATATATATATATATAATATGTGTGTATATTTTCTCGCCCCCTTCCGCTCTGCAGTCAGGCGGTGGATGATGTCATTCAATCCACGCTGTATACATACGTACATATATATATATATATATATGAGCTGAAGTGCGTATACTCGTAATAATAATAATAATAATAATAATAATAATAAAGAGGAGAGCCGCTGTAGATGACTAATAGCCTGTACAAAGGGTAAAAAACGGACGAGCGTTATGAACGGGCGCGCGTTTGACGGTCGTGTTCGAAAAGGGATTTTCGGCTTGACTCATCGCCTCCTCAAACCCCGCGGTGTGGCAGCGACGATCCCGTGCACCGCAGAGACCCTTTGGCGCACCGGTCTGTAAACGAGGGATTAAAACCTGTCGAGAATCAATCGGGCCGGAGACTATATTATATGTATATATATATATATATATATTGTCGTTTGCGCGCGTAAATCCACCGTGAAAATTCGAAGGGACAAACGAGTCGCGAAGGGTATAATTAATATTACAAGAACACGCGGCACAACGACGAATCGTGTCGTGTCGGCACAACGACGATACGGGGCCGCCGACTGTTTATTATTACCGACAAACGTATTTATTATTATTACGAAGCTCTTTTTCGCAGTCAAAGTCCTTCGCGTGTTGTATAATATATATATATATATATATATATAAAGACGAGAGCCCGTGGTCCTTGGCCGTCTCGTTAGACTTATTCGAGAAAAATAAATACACGTACATATCCCGAACGTACGCGAGTGCCATCTGCAGCACGCGCGTTGTTTATTTATCGGTTAAAAACGGGGGGGGGGGAGCAGCCAGGCAGTCAAAACGGATGTGAACCCGGCTTTTGAAAGCCCGTGTGACTCGCAGCACAAAACGTTAAACCAACTCGAAACCTGAAAAAAATGAAAACCGTTTTTTTTTTTTTTAATCCCGGGCCGTCCCGAGGAAAGATTTTTGGGAGAGTGAAAACATGAAAAAAACAATGTAATATACGCTTCTTCTCTTCAAAACATAAAGAAGTGAGCAAAAAAAAAAAAAAAAGTAATCAACTTTTTTTCCATATTGCCGATTAAAATCCTAATAATTTCTAGTTTGCCGACTTGAAATTCCGAAAAAGGCCATCGACTTTTTCTACTATTTGGCCAACTGAACTTCATTTTTCCGACTGCCTTCCGAAATTGGAGGTAGCCCTGCGGTCGTACCTGGAACCTGGCAAAAATTTAAACCGTTTTTTGACCATCTACCCCTAATCCGGGTATATTAAAACCGTGTTAAACCCGAAACCCAAAAAAAATATTAACTGTATTTCAACCCTGTACCCGGGAACATGTGGATGAGTGAATAGTCGAGATCGCAGATAGAGTAGTCAGATGATTTAATAGGAATATTATTAATTATAATATTACATAGGTAAATGAAATTCTGGGCAAATTCGACACACTATCCGTTGACTATTAAATGAAATTCGTTATTATATTTCTCTATTTTCCATAATGAAGTATTACCACACCGGTTTCATTGTTAAATTATATAGGTAACTCTATACAGTAATATAAATTATTAAACGTTGGTATTCGTTAGTTATTATCTGCAGTTGTGAAATATGAAGTTGGAAATTTGAAAAAAAATTCATCGAGATAATAATAATTTGAATTTCTTTTTCCCAAGTATAGTATATTATATATTTACTTAAAATTAATCATTAAAATTGTAAAAAATGTTCATAAATGACTGAGTAAATTAATGAATCACCCTGCTGCACAATATAATATGTTGTTCGTGAGTTATGTACTTATAAGCATTAGTCATGCGAATTGTAGGTAGGTACAGTATGCACAAATATACGAATTAGAATTCCGTCAATTTTTTAAAATATAGGTGCCTATGTATAATTTACCGGACTTATATATAGAGGAGGCAGAATTTTTTTTTAAAAAAAAGCAGTAAAAAAAATTATAATTTCATGAAATTTGAAAATTGTTTATTACTAATATATTATATATATATATATATCTAAATACTCATATCATATATTTTATACACACACTCTTTTATTATTAGAGAGGATAATTAAAGACGAAAGATATGATAAATCACTGCTCTTTTGACAATTTTCAAAATTATTTAGGATTTCACCAACATTCTTTAATTTAAAATCAATCGGTATACTCGTGTATATATTAAAGGTGTATCTTCGCTCACCTCAACGAAAGCAAATTACTCTATATTATATTATTATATAAAAATCGTGACATTTAAGAAAGATGTATTAAAAATTTTTGAGAACTTTTTATTTTTAATCGTCATATATACTAGAATATAATACCGATCAATTGTATTTAAATAAAAATTACCAGAAATTTGATTTATAAAATTTTCAAAAATATAGGATATTGAAAACCTTCCAAAACCAAATCATCTATAGAAAATGATATCAAAAATTACGTTTTTGATATTGACTTAAAATCATATGCCCGGCAACTCGGAGTGTAACCTAACCTAACCTAACTCGGAGTGTAATATATATGTAAAATGTTATCGTTTGTGCAAATTTATACAATATAATTTTACAGAGCGAGAATATATATTATATATTTGTATTGTGTTTATTATTTTTTAAGCTGCAATCGAATCGGGTCCACTAATTAAATTTAACACAGTCACACGTTTGTGATAAATTTTTTGTCTATATGGGTGGTCGGACTTATGCTGACGTAATAAAATAAGGAGGTGGGTCTGAGGTTGGCTTACATTTGCTGTCAAGGGAGAGGGAGTGTCAAAAAAGGCCAAAAATGTTCTGAGGTAATACTTGAAATAAACAACCAATGCATAAACTGCTCTTACTGTTCCATAAAGTGATATAGTAAAAATAAATAAATAAATCTAGTAAAGACCTCATTCTATTAAACTAGAAATTTAAATTTTAAAAAAAGACAAAATAGAAAAACTCGATTTATTCAATTATTTAATTATTTAATTTAATTACCTATTGAAGCTACACATATATATTATACATATTTTGATTATTCGGGATTCGAATTCTATAATACGTATTTAAAGCAGAGCTGCGGAGCAAAATAACTATAGATATACGGTTCGTAAAAACAAAATCCAAAATTATTAAAAATATTTTTTGAAAAATTATCTACATGTTATATATTATGGACATTTTTTTATTTTGCCTTTTAAATAATTATTTTAAAACCAATTTCTGTCATTCTAAAATTTTGCATTTAACCTAGCTGAAAATATTAATCTTAAAACATATATAAATACGTCAGTGTCGAAAATTAAATTTTAATTATTTATTATATATATACAAATTAAAGATAATCTCCTTACTTTTTCTTTAACCTCACGATAAAGCCATAATAATAAGGCATATTATATTATCAACTTTTTATTCTCCCCGATTCTCTGCAGAGGGGTATCAGCCTCCAAATCTCTCCTCTTTTTTCGTCCCTAGGTGTGCCAAAGGATATAAAATGTCATTTTTCCAGCCCCTATATTTTAGAAAACAGCTCGTATTGCACACTATTACATTATAGGATAGGGATATGTGATGGGCTTTGCCCCCCCCCCTATTACATCAACATTATTTTCATTACTATATTTGTAATGAAAATAAATAAAAATAAGAGAAACTATTTTTAAAATAAATTCAAGAAAATGAAAACCTATGACAATTGAAAAATGTTTATATGCATTTTAAAAATAAATAATAATTGGTCTTATTACTATATAATAATATATTAAATTTATTAAATTTTATTGAAAATATTACTTTTGCATTTCTCATTGATAACTCCTTAAACATCGTATAGAAATACGAAAAATCAATTATAAAGAATAAAATAATCTAGCGCCCTACGTAGCCGTTTTGTAATTTGTGCATTTAAACATGTTTTACGAATTATTTAAAAATAATAAATATAAGTCTAAAAATAATATTTCTTAAATCGAAAAAAGGCTGTTTAGGGCGTACCTAACCTAGGCTAGATAATGTTGTTATCTATATAATTTATTATTTGTATCATATTTCTAAGATGCTCGTAAGTTGTGAGTAAAAATGAGAAATTCTAACATGAGATTTTCATTGAAAATTGTTTACGCTGACATCTTCTTAAGATATGAACTAAGTAAGGAGTTATGTATAGTACATTTTTATAACATTTGAAGAAAAATGAAAATCTTATAATTTAAAAATATTTAAATACATTTTAAAAGTAATTTTAAAACATATCTATGTCGGTACCACTTTATATTTGTTGCGTATAATCATATTTATGAACAAAACCGTTTTACAAGAAATAAGGTTTCTCAGGCTGTAATCATAATTAATAACAAGTAATAAAGTTTTAAAATAAAAAGTATCTGTACGTCACAAACAGAACTGATGTTATATTATCTGTAAAAAAAAAAAAAAGGACCTTTTTTATTATTTAATATTTTTTTAAAAAAGTGCACCGTAGAACACAGGTAATTTTGTCTACTATATATTGTGTAAAAATTTGGGTTTTTAATTATAATCACAGCTTGAGAAAGCTTATTTCTCGCAAAACAGTGTTTTTTTTTTGGAAAAAATAACGCACGTGTGGCGTCTTCTTAAGGACAAATTCTTACTTAGTTATACTCGCACACGTACAAAAAAAAAAAAAAAAAACGAATTTATCAGTTTATCACTATATACACACTTTTTTTTAGTCTGTACCGCGCATTTTTTAATTTTTTATTTTCGTATTGCGCCCTTCGTGTCGATTTGTGCACACTGAAACATAGGGGCTGCGTTTTTCTGTCAAAACGTGATGTTTTGCGTATAGTAAACGTGTGCATACTGCATATTGTGTTATGAAAGGAATTCGGAAGGCACACTGTATGTCCGCTTATATAATAATACATATATATATATATACGTGTAGGAAGCGCGCAGGCATAATACGTATATTATATAGTAAGTAATAACCGCACGAACTTATACTACGAAGGTCGGCTATACGAATAAAATAGTTCTGGTAAAATTAAAAAAAAAAAAAAAAACAACAACAAACAAACGAATAACAAATAAATGTGGCCAAATGTGGCCGATATATGTATTTTCTTTTTGGATTTTTTTTTTTCTTCTCGTCCAGATAACAGCTGGTGCAAGACGTACTAACGCGTATAGTACAATATAATATTAATGTACAATAATAATATTTTATCACAGTAAAATGCAGCACGGGACGTGTATGTACCTAAAATAATAATATGATAGGTATCGCGCGGATGTCATTCGCCGTATGATGTTTAATGGGACAAGCGCGCGTTTACGATAAACGGGTCATAACCCCGTTCTGCACCGGACAAACCGCAAAAAAACCGTATAACGCGCGTGGTCACAAATATAATAACATCCAGTGGTCTCCAAACACGATAAATAAATGAGAATGTACATAATTTGCGGGAGACGCGAAATCGAAGAAAATGTATCCGCCGGTATACTGATCATGAATATTTACAGGTATTTAAATTTAAAGCGCGTTTCTATACAACAATATGGTTTTTACCGGCCAAAATCTTAAATGAAACGGGAAATACGGTCCTCCATCCCGTCTTTATTACAATCGAGTCCGGTTTCTATACAGGCACGGAAATTCTATCGTGTTATATGGTGTTATTTTATCGTAAAAAAACCATAGTAGGCAACTTTTAATGTTTTTATTTTCATTTTTCTACTTTCTTGTTGTTTTTTTTTTTTTTCTAATCGATTTTTCCGAGCGCCGGGATTTGGAGACCAATGTATTATACAGACCGGTTGCGTGTCGGTGTGCAAGTATCGTTGTTTTTTAGACGTCCTCCAATTACCCCGAGAGATGCACCGAGTCGGAGACTACAGCTGGCTGCACCGATTATAATAGTATATATACGTGTACATGTTCGCAAATCAAAACCACTTGTTCGAATTTCAAAATCTTACAGACTGGGCGATTTAAAAAATAATATTGTAAACTCCGCCGGACGGCGGATCCGTATTACACTGTAAGCTGCACTGTGGCTTATACACGTGAGCCTAGTACGATAGGGTTTAATATTTTCAAAATCTACATCATCTCTTTAATAACATATTTTAGCTAAAAACGAGAATATTTAAGGTTCATTTATAAAGATAATGCAGAAAATTAAAAGATCCTGAAAAAGATATAAAAACTATAACTATTGAAGACAAAATTTTCAAAATTCATCATTTACAACCATTTAATACCACGATAAAATCTATTCATTCCAATGGTCAACGCTATACCGTTATTAAATTTTATACTCTATTACATTAAATTGATTATACATTTCACTATGATCGTTATAGAGGAAAAAATAGACTGTATGGTGTCGTCATATATAGAAGGATATTATACCATATAGTATGGTAATTCAGTAAATTTAATTGAAATAGATTTTTACAAGACTACAAATATAAATGGCGAATAAACGATATGATGTCAATGAAGAAGGAACTATATGTTCATGGAATACAAATACAAAAGCACCTTGGGTGTCCGTCTTCAGGAACGCGTTTGATAAGGCATAACGTCCTACATATTCATATATAGTATATACCTTAATGCAGACCTGTCAAGAGGACGGGGAATGTCATGGGTGATTCCCCCTGGCCCGAAGATTTTTGGGGAGCTAGATTGTATAACTTAATCAATACACTTGTCGTGCAAGAGCAAACACAAAAGACATTTGTACCAATAACATTATTTTTCTTTTATTTATTTCCTGTTAGGAAAAAAATATTGAGGGCCCGGATTTTCTCTTCACGATCCTTCCTTAATCGTTTATATAATATATATATAGTAATTAGCATAAACACAAATTAGTTCAGATTAGTGAGGCTTCAGTTCCAAATATTTACATACATCGAAAAATTTTAGCGTCGTTATAAATTGATTTATACGATGGAATTGGGAAGGGGCTAATTTTAACTCCAGGAGGCTAAGCAATTATGGTGACTATAGTAACCATAGACCACACGCTATATTTAATACAGTAGTAATTAGGATGGCCATATTTAGAAAATTCAAAAACGGGACAAAAAATAGAGTATTCAAAAATATAAATAAGCAAAAAAAAAGCGAAAAAAATATCATACAAAATGTTTCCGCAAAAAATCGTAGAATCGCTTAGAAAAACGGTACATGAGTAAAAAAATTCATTTTTCCTACAAATTGTATAAAGACGGGACAAAAACGGGACCTGCCTTCAAAAACGGGTTAATAAGCGTCCCGTTTAAAATACGTATGGGCGACGGGAAAATGCCGTCTTAAACTACGGCCGGCCTATAGTTTTACACGGCAATCACAGCGGTTGGATTGATTATATTTACCATAGGAAGTTCGCCAAAAAATTTTCATTTTAGAAGTGAAAGTTTTAGATAAAGTAACTTGAATCTAGACGAAGACCTAGAACGTCTTTCCTCTAAAGCGTTATGTCATGCACCAACTGCACGAGTTATCAGACACCAAAAGAACGTACTATATAGACACCAGTTTGGCTGCAATATGACAACGACAATAGGCATTGTCTTTAGTGAAATCTATGTGTGGTCGTGAAAACGACAGACTCACGTGAACATTCATCGGATAAGCAATAGGCATTAAGATGTTTAATCGAATTTTCGAAAATTTCCACTTGACGATACATTAGTTGTATAAAATTACAATTAATTAACGATATATTTATCTCCCAAAAAACTAAGGTCACCGACTATTACGGATCCCGGTAAAGTAATATAGGTAACCTAACCTAACCTAACCTAACCTATATGAATCGTGATGTACGTGATGTACGTGAATCACACTGAAAATGTATATCGCGTTACACTCAAAAGCAGTTACATTTACAACGAGTTGTTTCCGAAATGTGTTTCGCTCGAGCTAGATGCATGATAAAATAATACATTTGATATCAATACGTTAGTTATTGTTGATAACTGGTAAGTATAGTTTTTTTTTCTTTACATTCAAAATGTCCTTTTAGATTTAATCCATTCTGTGGTTTAACTTCGCATCCGCAGCTGTCAAAAAGGGCGCTCTGAAAGAAACAATATAGGAACCAAATTTTCCAAGAGATTTTCATAATCGACAAAAACAATTGTTTATTACAGCTAATGCATGTAATTTACGTAAAAAATACATGGATGAAAAATAGATACGATAATTTTTCTTCCATACCTTTTTTTAATGTCGGCCGAAAATTCGACGAAAATAATAAACAGTCCAACAGTCCTACACCATAGTGGGAATGTCTATGTTCCTGTAGCCAGGGCCTAAAATACATCCAATTTCAGGATACATACATTTAAAAGTAAAGGTAACCCCGAAAACAATTTCTAAGTCAACGAAAAAGAAAAAACCGTATAAAAACACGCATTTTTAACTAAAACATCATATCAAAAATGTCGCGTAGCTTGTAAGGTCAATTTCTTCTGGAATTTGCATTATCTATTACGTACATTGAAATTATTGTTATTTAAAATTACACTTTATAAAACTTTAAAACACACCATTTGTAATTCAGACTGCACAAGTGTACACTTCGATTTTCAGGATACACATTTTGTGTCAAAGTACACATATTTTAGGCCCTGCATAATATATCCATTTCTTAATTATCAATATAGTATGCGGTGACTATACTACATGTCTTGAGAGGACGCCACACCGACACTTTTTCAATGAAAAACTTGCATTAGCATTTTTCATTTTTATCAACTTACAAACATGTTAGAAATACGAAACGAAAAAACAAATTATATAGTTAACAACATTATCTAGCAACTGATGGAGATTATAGAGATATGCATTTTTACACGTTTTTTGAGGTGATCGATTTTTTACATTTTTTTAAACAGCTTACGAAACGTGTAAAACTGAACATATCAAAATCGGCACCAACTGTCGCTAGATATTTCTATTTTTTATAATTTATTTTTTATTTCACCTTTCTACAATATTCTCAAGTTGATAAAAATGAAAAATGCGTAAACATGTTTTTTTTTTTACAAATATCGTAATTACACGACAATTAAAAATGGTACAGACACAGGTCTATTTTTAAATTATTTTTAAAATATATTTAAATATTTTTAATTTGTTTGATTTTTATTTTTCTTAAAATTTAATGAAAATTGCATATAAAAAAACCCCTTAAAAATGGGATATCCTCGGGATGTAGCAAAGTAATTTTTTTTAGGGGGGGATGGGGTATCTAAGTTGACCGACTGATTGAACTTTTTGTATAAGCAAAAAGAAAAAAATGTCACGTTTTTAACAATTTGGCCGACTGCAACAAATTCATTTCCCTAAAATACTTTTTAAAAACAATAAATGCAAAAAAAAAGGTCACAAGTAACAATTGGCCAACTGCAAAACTTATTTTTCTCCTTTGAACCTTACACACGAATAACTGACTGACAATACGATTTGGCTGACTGAATGAACTTTGGGAGAGCAAATTGACCCCTCTACCCCCCCCCCCCGCTAGTTACGTTTCTAGGCGTCCTCTTATTGCCATTGTTATCTGTTTGGAGTTCTGATAGAATTTGGAAAAAATTTAAAAACTGGCAAACCGTTAAATATATAAAACTGTAATGGATATTCTATATAATATAATATATACTATATATTATAGCCAAGGCAAACCGCATATATGCAGTACGTGCATAATTGCATAATTGCAGCAGTGTTGGCGAGGGTCATCGGCACACATTACAATTTGTATATTATTATTATGATAACGAGCCCGTCATTGTACACGAGAGTCTATATGATAACAACGTCGTTTTTGTTTTGTCGATATTACAATATAGTGTGGTATAATATAGTGATCGAGAGAGATCGGCGTCAGATATCTCGACGGCGTGTCAGTCCCTTGGATTGCACAATAATATAATATACAGGATGTGCAACAATATTGGTGGAAAAATATTCAATAATAATTTTTATTCTACCTATTTTTTTTTATTCAGATCTTCGCTCGAGATTTGGGAAATCAGATTTTTTAAAAAATATCAACGTTAACGTATTATAATATTAATAGATGATCCGTGTATAGCATTTATTGTTTACAAATAAATTACAATGAAATATTTTTTCAGCATTAAAATATTGTTAACAAAATCTGTAGGTTAATAAATGTGTAATTTGAATATATATATTGTTTTAATACTAGAATACGATAGTAGGTATGCCTATTTTTATTTTTTTAAGTTCCTAATTAATATAAAGTGCATATAAATTTTCCAAAACGTATATTGAACAGGTACTATATAGGAGTTTCTTTGTACCCAAAACCTGGATTTAAATTCAAAGTTTTATATTTATTTGTTTAGGTATTGATAATACGCTCTGTATAATGTACATATACTATATAGGTACGTGCCCGAGACGGCCTACTAACTATGAGAAAAACACGTTTTTCGTGTTATATGATTTGGTACTCTTATGTAAGTATTTTGTCATAATATTATATTTTGAGGACGTACTTCAATTCTTAATACCGTCACGTGCAGGCGACAAGACGAACGTCATTTATTTTCGAGCTTTCCTAGTGTACTTTAAAAATCGAAAACCTCTAAACAAAATAATATAATTGCATATGCAACTCATCTCTAACCCCTACGACCGGCCAAAAAGTTAAAATACATATTAGATATATGTTGACAATTGAATTTACAAATTTTACGAAATTATTTTGACTGAATGGATTATATTTGTATATGGCTGCATTCAATGTCCGTTAAATAACACTTTTAATACCAATTCCATTTTGAATTTTTAAAAAAAGCACAAGCGCCGATTTCGTTCAAGATTTTAAAAAAATTAGTACACACTTAATCCGTCCTTCAAACGAATGATGTATGGAAATCGCAAATTTAATTATTCGCAAAAAAAAATTATAAAAAAAAAGTTCATAAGACCATAATACACGTGATTTTATGAACTATTATCTGAACCACTAATAATAATTATATGTATATAATAATAATAAATTTTCAAATTAAATGTTTTAGAATCCAAACTTGTTACGCATATACTTTCAATCGCAATATTTATTATTTGGACGGAATTCGGATTCGGCCATTTTAAATCGTCCAGGAGAGCGTGTTTTTGTTTTTTTTTTGTTTTAGGATTCAATCTGCGATGTTTTTCACGCGAATATATGGACCCTTTTTATTTTCCGAATTTCCTACGTTATCAAATTACAGTCAATTACTGTTAGCTCCAAATATGGGTCTTAAAAAAAAAAAATACTCAAAAAATATTAAAAAGTAAGTTTTCGAACAAATATAATTGGATTCGAAACCAGCAATATTTATGTCAACATCGTGTTCACACGCATATCGTGCATTACCAGTCGGCACGTGGACCATTATCAGTAGTATACAATAATATGAGACCGGAAATTAACTTCCCGCCCCCATACTTATAGATACCACGATTTAAACGTTAATTTCGTCCGCTCCGTATACGACCACTACATAGATCAAGCCAGTTATTCATTTTCCGTATACAAAGTTGGACCCCCCATGCGATCGAGAAAAATACCAGAAACGTCGAAACGAAATTAAATCATTCGTCGTTATTTCGAAACGAGTAACAATATTTGCCGATTAATTAAAGCCAAGAGATGTTGCCTCTCGATTGCAATAAATGCGAGAAAAGTGCAGACTAAAAGATGAGATAAAATAATACATTTTATATTTTACGAAAGAGTATAGTTGCGGAAATATTTTTAGCCTTTCGAACGAGTTGATTGTGGGAATTTCGAGATATAAAGACTCTTTTTCCGTAACAAATTAATTCTAATTGGTACACTTCATATTATTCCCGTGGTAGTTTTATCAAGCGAGTAGGGAAACCACCGCGGAAAATAATAATACACACCAGAAACTTGAAATTCGCACCAAATATTCAGTGTAATATTAATACCGTATTTGCGTGATGACATTTTCAAAAGATTTTAACAATATTTTTTGTAACTTCTGAACAATTTTAAAATTCGAGATCGAGTTTTCCAGTAAAGAGCTATCTGATTTTTCAAATATAGTTTCCTTGAGAGTTGAGAAGCGTAGTATAATATGGAAAACTACAGGAAAATCATTAAAAATCGGAAATATTATATCCGTCTGTATCTATATATATATAATTTCGTTTTGTATCGTTTTTCTAGTCTAATTTTTTATCATCACTGCAAGGTTTGTGAATACCCAAGGAACGATTCCACGGTCTACAGTATCTGGGCATTTAATTTATTTGTTTATTATCGACTACTGATGACCGTCTTCAACAGTTTTGTTTTTGTATAGAAAAAACATCTAAGAACCCAGGAATCTATGCTCCCCCCCACCTAAAAAATTACCAGACAATTAATTATTCCTAAAACCAGTAGCATAAATTTAAAAACATTATATATAAAATTATTGATGGGAAATTCATTCTAGTTGTTATTTTAAAGAGATCTTTTTTTGATTTCCACAGTAGGGAAAATAACAATTAAAATTATCACGGTTATCATTTTTTTTCTTCTTCTTCAATTATACATGACGTATATTATTATACCGAATTTCTCTCAAAACCGTCTTTCGAATGCAATATGATTAGTCTCTGAACACTATCCCGCACCGTCTGTGTTTCCGGACGACTTCTTTTCCAACTTTGTCCACCTCTCTGAAATTTTACCCTATATGACTGGGTCCATTTTTAGTTTCCGATTATTTAGAATTTTTAATAATTTAAAAAAAAAATCGGTCAGTAGGGGGTGGAAGCAATTCGCTCGTTGGGTAGGATATATGGTAGATATATTGAATTTGAAAGCAATGATAAATCATTTCTTTCTAAAAAAAAAAAACGATTCTGAGCGAAGCTACGGTGGATATACTTGACAATTACTGCAGATTATACTAATAATATATATATGATAATATTATATCATAATATAATGAACAAAAAAAGTTGAAAAAAAGTGCAAACAATTATTTGGAAGCAAAGGGATTGGACCCCGCGCATGACAACACAATCAGCTCCCACTAGACCACTGTTATAAAATATAACAAAATATACCTCTTTAGAGAATTGATAAAATCGTTAAATTTCAATTTGATATAACTTTAAAACCAAGTCCAACCGCCAAATTCTGCCTTCACCATTATTTTTTTAATCAAAAAATACATATTTAAAAAAAAATCGAATTTAATTATTGACTCAAAATTGAAAATTCCTATTAGTAGCCCAAAAATGCGTAAAAATTTTTAAAAAATGTTTTACCTTCATAATGTACGTTTTTGGTTAAGTTTTGTTTTGAGTTTATATAGGTCAATTATTTCCTCGAAATTCAAACACATTTCATATCAAAATAATACATATTATCGAAAAAAATGAAATAGCTACCTATTAAAAATTATTGTATCGGCCGAATTTGACATTTTTTGTGTGTTGCTAGAATGACGTAATTTCAATTATACTGTATTAAATTTTCAGGTCTTAAATACTAAAATTAAGCCTATCATGAATTAAATGTCTCGAGTTTGCATATTGCTATAAATAGCCCCCAAAGGAGAGTAAAAATCGTGTTTTCCGATTTTCACGCTAATTTTGTGCTCGTTTTTTCTTAGGCGTTTTACGAAAAAATTTAAAAAATCTTAAAACGTCCTCACTATAAAGTATACCGACTGGATGCAGTTTGCTACCGGAAACCGGGTATATGCTCGCGTATAAAGATCGGAATACCTCTTTTTGGTGGTAATTTTGTGCACAGACATAAGAATAAATAAATAAAATAAATAAATAAAAACGCATAGTCGTAAAAACCAATACATTCTTCGTTTCGTTCGGAATGTAAAAAATAAATTTATTTATTTATTTTTTTTTTAAAAAACGTGACAATAAGAGCGTTTATCCTATCGTATGTATCTATATGGGATTGTAGTTTTGGACGGCGCGAGTGTTCTGACATCGCGGAGATTGAGAGACGAATCGGACCTAATAATACTTGTGGCGGGAAAAAAAAAAAAAATAATAATAATCGAAAATGCCTTAACAAAAATGACTTAAGCGTATACATACACATATTCATTTAAATCGCACTGTCGCGTTCACACTGCACCCATCGCACACACACACATCATATGATTCATTGTCTACGGAGTGTTTTTGTGATTCATACACACCACACGCGCGCACAATATATTATAATATTTGCCTGTTTGTAACATTATATTATATTATACCGTGTGTGCGCTACAGCAGGCTGCAAGCGCGATCGCAAAACAGGAAAAACATTTTCAAAATACCAAACACGGTTAAATCATTGAACGACAATAATATGTATATTTTTTTTCCAAATAATTTCCTTTGTATTTAGATGGTAATAAATATAAAATACAAATCATTTCACAAGTATATAATATTGACACAAAATTTAAAAAAAAAAATAATAATAATAATAATTGGGGAGGGGGAGTGATACATATCATATTTTTGTATATAATCATCATTATTATTATTATTCTAATATCTACAAACACAGCCTTTACTTTTTGTTAAAAAAAAAAAGAGAAAAAAAAACATTTATTATCTATATACAATCATTTTTTTTATTATTTTTTTTTTTTTATTTGTTTGTTTGTATTTCGTTTTGATATTAATATATAATAATATAATTGTGAAATTTAAATTTAAAAAAAAAAAATATATATATATATAGTATATAGTCTCAACAGGTATATAATAAATGATGTTTTTATATGTATATATATATTATATTATATTATGTACAATTTTTTCAAGACTAGATAATGCTCGTTTTTCTCGAATCGTGTCAAGAGTCAACATTTTGCCCATATTATATTATATATATATATATATTATAATATGTCGTCCCGGATTTAATATCGTATTATTATTATTATTATATTCTACAGTAATACACGCGCGTTATACACTCGATACGACAATAATTTTCATTAACTCTCAGGCACAATATTATAATAAAATATAATATTATACACGGGGGGCGTTTTCACATTCTTAAACAGATACGTACGTTTTTTTTTTTTCAGGTTTATGCTATTTTTATGTTTTTTTTTTTACAACTTAAGTTTCGATATATTTAAAAGTGTTTTTCATTGTATTATCGATATTATTGGTATTTTAGAAAAAAAAAAAATATTTCTATGGGGGAGTTTAATTTCTAAATGTTACAATATTGCGTGTGAGAGAGAAAAAACTAATTATTAGGAACACATTAATAGGTTGGAATATCTCAAATATTTTAATGATATATTTATGTCTTAACACATATATAAATATATATATATATATATATATGCCCGAAGCGGGGACACGGTACCTTGTCTCTGTCCTGGCGCACAACAAACCGAATACGAGTGGTGGTGGGGGGTGGGGTGGGGGTCAGGAGGGGTTTAGGCACTGAAGCCGGGCGACAGTTCGTCTGCGGCCGACTGATGCTGTTGGGCAACGGCCCAAGACTGTCCGCACCGCGGTTGCTGTTGTTGCTGATGCTGTTGTTGCTGATGCTGTTGTTGCTGTTGCTGTTGATGCTGTTGCTGTTGATGTTGTTGCTGCTGCTGCTGCTGCTGCTGCAGACTCTGTTCCAGTTCCAACAGCTGGCCCATGAAGTTCAGGTTGGGCGATATGATCGGCCGGGCCAACTTGACCATCTTGTACGCGTCCACCATGGAGATCTTCCGGTATCGCATCACGTACGCGATGGCGATGGTCGGCGACCGGGATATGCCGGCCTGACAGTGGATCAGCACGCTACCGCCGGATTTCCGTGCGCCTTCTGTATAAGGAAAAAAAAAAAAAGAAAACGTCCATGAGAAAACGAATAAATAAATAAATAAATGGAAAAATCTGTTAGCGGCGGTTATTATAATAGGTGCCGCGGGCAAAAAAAAAAAAAAAAAAAATCGATCGAAAACGGTTCTCGAATCGATTACGTGGGCGGAGGAGTATGCACAGGGGGTGGTGTATATACACAGGATATATCGTAGTAGCCGGTTCCCCATCTGTTTTTACTGGCCGACGGAAATAATAACGATAATAATAATTATACAGAGACGAAAAGTAAAATAGTAGAGCGGGAGCTTTCCGAACAAGACGACCTACAATGCGTATATAATAATGTGTAAATTATAATATATATATATAAGTATGTACTACGGCGATATTGTATCATTTTATAAAACGACATATTATTATCGATGCGTGATTTATTTATTTATTTATTTTTTTTTTTTGCCGATTTAACAATCCCGTCGAATCAATAATATTGTGGCCGAGTGCGGCACAGCCCGCAAAACACCACGTCCATATAATATTATAAATAATAATAATATATAATAAATAAGTGACTCATATAATCGCCGAGCATCGTCAACAAACGGCGTCGTTACACGACGGTGGAGCGCGTGTATATATATATATTATATGTATAACATAATAATAATAATACATTATAATAGTACGTACGTATACGTGTTTTGAGGTTAATTTTAGCCGAACGTCCGAGCCCGAAATAGACGACGAGAGTGCGGCATGCGCATGCGGTGCCCGAATTTGGCTAAAAGTGCGGTCAAAATATCTGGTAGACGTCCAGCGTTAAATCAAATCTCTCTCTCTCTCTCTCTCTCTCTCTCTCTCTCTCTATCTATCCATCTATTCTATCTATTCTAATCTATCTATCTCCGTGTGTCCAAAAACTATACGATTTTAATTTTGGCTCCGGACGCCACGCGCTCGTCTATTTCTAGTCGTACTTAACGCGTCGTACGTTTACAGACGATGTGCACATAACCCGATTTCTCTCCCCCCCCCACACACACATCCTCTTACTCTCGATCCTCTGTCCACGGTCTAATTTCGGATTTCCACACATTAAGTCGGCCACCACTAACCCGTCAGGATCTCCCACGGTTTATTGAAATTAATAGTCCTGGAAACGTTATATATATATATATACATATAAACGAGTATATAATATATAGAGAAGGGCCTCGATACAGGAGCTTCCGTGACGTCATCTATTGTGAAATCAACGGGTCACGTGTATGTATGCGGTACCCTCACGATAATATTTCGATATTATATATAGGGGTTGTTGCTGCTGCTATATATATATATATATATATATGGGGAAAGGGGTGACAATCACAGGGCAATTACGTTATGTGTCCGGGCGTGTATATGAGTATACGCATATGAGTCATTAGCGTATACGCGTATATTGTGTACGTTGGCCCAAAATATTATGCGAATAGAAAACGGGCATATATATGTACGACAAATGTCGAGGAACGGATGAAAAATAATAATAATAATAATAATAATATTCGGGAACAGCGAACGGTCGCGCGAGCGGTACAAAGACGAATATCGCTGTATCGGTGTGAACGGCGGCGTATACGTGAATATGACTCACGCGAGAGGTCGTGCGCCGATGAGCTATAAATGGCTAAACACGACCGCACAGCCGCCGCCGCCGGCCGGTGCGCTCGTCTAGAAACAAACGTTTCCCCGGTTTCGTGAAACAATAACAACATCGAGGAAGATTCAAGTCTCCCGGGCAAGGGATGGCGATTTTTTTTTTTTTTTTTTTTGGGCGAGCGAGCTGCCGAACGATCCCTGCGGTCGGTTTCCGTACGAAAAACAAAAGTTCGCGGCAAAGCCAAGTGTACCCTAGTGCAGATATGAATCGACGTGCGAAAATGAAGAGATTTTCTGGAATCTCGATTGTCGGCCGCAAACGGTACGTTTCGACGTGCTCGTAGTACCAAACAAAGTGTAAAACCCGAAAAGCCGGTGCACACGCCCTCCCACCAGGTACGCGATGTTCCAACGGTATAATATGGCCGGTGAAGCGAGACGGTATCGTCAATATATATACGGGCCGGAAAACGAACAAGAGACGTGATGACGGTCGTCCTTTGCGGTAACAGACCCAGTTTTTCGGCCAAATACGCATTATAGTCCGACACGGTCTCCCTGTTGCAGCAATGATAATAAATAATATTATAGGTGTACGTCGTGTGTTAAGCACGTTTTAAATACCCGTCGGATTCGATAATGTGTTATTATATTTTGTCGCAGGACGGAAGGGAGGAGTGCGGCTCGTTTCCGGACGGGTGTCGTCGCGGGCGGCGCCCGTCCGCGGCTGTTGTCAACGCGCGAGGGACCGCCGCCGCCAAAACAATACAAACAATAAAACTCGGTCAAACGGCCGGTGACGTCATCTGTGATGCACGGGAGAGCTTGCAATGTGCACATTATACCGTACGGTAGTAGTATACAGCTGTCAGCGCAAGGATAACATGACTCACGATGGATCCAGGGGGACGTTTAGGGGAGGCCCTTGTGTTCCAGTCCCGAATTTCACACACCCGGACACACGTCCTCGAGGATCACACTGTGCACAAGAAAAGACCATCCCCTGATCCTCCCCATCGTCGGTTACAATCGACTACCGTCCGCCATCCGACGATGTACGTATTATAACAACAACAAACATCCATATGTATATATGCAGCAGCGTGCACACATAATTTCATTGTTTGACGTGCATTACAGCCGGCAGGCAAACGGCTATAATATAATATGGCTATATCATGTATAGGTATACACATTGATTGTAGAGTGGGGTGATCATATTTTGAAAATTGAAAGAAACTATTCGAAAATCTGTACACGTTAACATTGTATATGGTGGTTTCATATTCGATTTTGACGAAATCGCGTTTTTACCGGGGGGTTTTTTTTTATCAGTCGTTTTTCCTCACGCGTTAATACACTAGAGATAATTTCAAAATGTTCTCTTTAAAGTATCATCCCAGTCAAATTTTCTACTAGAAAGTAGATACGTGTGTAATAATTGGACCAAGTCTTCTGGTCGAAAAGCTGTTTCCGGACAAATCAAAAATAAACATCATTGTAAAACTAATAGCTCCTTCGCTCTGCTCAGAATCTAAAACGGTGGCAACAACGAAAAAAAGTTAATCGTAATAATTTTCTGGCAACATTTTTATAAATCGAAAACGGTAGCTAAGCGAAAAACGGGTCCCCACTTTCGAAAGTAGAACAAAAAGCGTTCTGTTTATAGTTTGTCGGAATAACGGGACACGATCCTCAAAAACAAGACGATCCCGCAAAAAACGGTACACCGTAAAGTAGAGCTGAATAATAATAATTTAATGATTGATAGTTAACCGATAAAACGTAGCGGGCAAACCGTTATATATAAAAAAAAATCCCGCCAAACGCACCAAACGAAGAATAATCCACTACGATCGGCTAAAAGAAAAACCACGATGAAACGATTTCAAAGGTACACGAATACGAAAAAAATATCAATAATCTAAAGAGACCGGTCTCTTCCAAACAGCACCGAACAAGAACACGCGACACCCTACCATATTCAAATAGGGGAAGAATATAATCAGGTTCTTTTTTTCCCATTCGATAATTTCTCAAATAAATAGTATTTGAGATAACAAAACATAATAATCGGGGTGATTTTTTTTTCTTTCTAATTTCAGCCAAAAATATGGGATTTTTTTCGAAGGGTCCCCCTACCACAAAGGTTAGACGGGGATCTCTATGTAATATGTTTATACGCCACTGGAGTGCGACTTACCGATGAACTCGAACGCTTCCTCGAAGTACTGCTTTAGGTTAGCGTGGCCGTTGTCCAGGACGGACAGCCGTTTGTACACGACACCGGATGTTCGGTTGTCCATGGTTGGTGACGGGGATTGTTGGCTGGTGGTCACGTTCAGCACACGTGTTACCCCGATGGCGGTCATGCCTTCCCGGTCGTCGGCGTCCTTCCTGTTGCCCAGGTACAGGAACGGCAGGACCTTGGTCAGGGGGTGAGTGTCCATCAAGTCGTTGGCTGCGTCCTGGGCACAGCTGGCGCTCAACGGCGCGGGCAAGAGCGAATTTTCGCACATGTCCTTGTGCCGGGAATGGAACTCTTTGTGGCCACCTGCGGAAGAAACGAAAACGTAAACGTCAAAAACCGGTCGAATACAATAATATATAAATTGTAAATACGGAGATTTCCGGAGATTTTAACTATATAATATATATATACGTAATAATATTGAATTCACATCGATTTAGATTTATTTAGAGCTATTTTTACAGAAAATAAATCGACGTTCGTGCGCAGGCATACACACGAATACAATATTATAGGTGTAATTGCGAAGAGAAGCGCGTTTTGTTTACAAACATAGAATAATAGTTTTAAAACGCGCGTTGTGCGATTTATTTCACGTATGGCATATTTAAATTAAACCCACTCATTTTTAAAGAAAAAAACAAAATTTATACCTACGTCTAATGTAAACAAGGAAATGACAATCATTTAGAAGTCAGGAACGATAACAATAACAATAAAAAAAAAAAACCAAGACCTGTTAGTATAAAGTACCAATACAATATGATTAAAACCGTTAATATCGACACTATAATATTATATATTGGTTGGATATAACGTATAATACACCATGATGTATTATAATTATAATGTGATGCCAACGCATTGTGTATAATATCTCAGACCATAAAATATCGAAACCATGAGTAATCCTGCCGCAGTGACTTTCCTTTCGGCTATATTTTACTGCATCCTCGGGTTTATATATATATATATATATATATATAATATTATAGTATACGCATTTCCTAAATGGAACTTTTAATGGAATTTCCCCCATCGACGGCGTACGCCGGGTTTGTCACTTCGACGATATCGCGGATTATTTCATAAATCGTTATCAATTAAAATGTGTATATGTGTATATCGGCGTGGCTGTACCTGAGCGGATCCTACTCCACGTGGGACAAGGGTCCAAGGATAGCTTGAGCTTCAACGTGAGTTTCTTGTGTCCGACTGCGGCGGTCATGTTTGCGAAATATACAGCTGTAACGGTGTACGATCTGTTTTTTTTTTTTTTTTTTTACTATATACGAGCGTGTACACAACAGACAATAATAATAATAATGATATGCACTCCGGCTACTGCTGCTGGTGTATAAAAATATAATCGAATGCGACGACGGACGATGTCCGGGCGAAAACACGACCAGTATATCACATACGCGCGCACGAATGAAAATGTCTAATCGAACGAAAGGTAGATAAAAAACGAAAACGTGTTCGAAAAAAAAAAAAATGAAAAAAACGTTCCGCGAAAAAACTACAGTTCGTGCGGGGAGCGGCGGCGTGAAGACGTGCGGCACGTCCCGAGTGCGAGTCGAGTATGAATCTGTTCTGTTAGCCGCGGCGGTGTCGCACGCGGTCCTCCGGAGCCATTTATAATAAACGGGCGGTGGGGAGAGGCGCACGCACACGCGCACGTTTACGCGCAAACTTATACGTACACTCGTACACGTAAACGTACACACGCGCGCCCGCGCGGCGCGATCACTCTCTCGTGTACACGCCAAACCGGCTGGCGACGGTATATATCGTAACCTCTCTCTCGCGCGGGACATTAGTCATCCGACCTTGTCTCCTTCCCCTCCTTTCCCCACCGACAATCAAAGTTGCCACCACCACCCGCGAATGAACACACACACAACCCCCGCAAGTACGTACACACACACACACACACACACACGAGTCAGCTTTTTAACGAAATACAATATTATTGTTATTGTACACATTATACGTAATATTATTGTTTGTTGTAATAATAACAATAATAATATGACATACGATTTTCACCGGCTGAGAACGCGAAGGTTTTAAATCGAATTTTTATTTTTTTTTTTTATTTTAGCGAAAAATCGTTTTTTTTTTTTTTTTACATAGGTAAAAAATTATAAGTATAGGACGATTTTTATGAAATTTGAAAATGGTCTAGTGTCAGTACCGTTTTTCCTTTTTTTTTATATCGTTGTGTTATCATGATATTCGTTAAAAATCACGTTCACGCTCGGTATAATCGCAGAGTCGAAATTTATACAAAATATGAAATATGAGAATATTTACTATGCTCGAGCGTGGAGTTTTTGTATAATATGGTTTTTTCGAAAGCCTAAAATCCGTGATTAAAAATCGGAAAATTTTTTAATTTAAAAAAAATTTTAACTAAAAAAACTCCACGGTACGGCATAGTAAATATTCTCAACTTTCATAATTTATATATATTTTGACTCTGCGATTACTAAGAGAGAATTTGTAGTTATAGAGTGTGAACGTATTTTAATACAATGATAATAATTATTGATTAAGAGATAATATAGAATGTAATATATAAAAATTCTAATTCTTGAAAAATGAAAAACGGACGTTTTTAACTTTTTAAAAATCTCCCGAACAATTCTTTATTTTTAACACATATAGAACGTTATCATATTCTCAGGTGACGTTATATTATATTGGGGTTCTTTGTTTCGACAAAAAGTATATAGTTTCTCACAATAAGGTGAATTACACCTTGATGTTTCTTTTGAAATAGTGTAGTCGTATACTCGCCATTTGTTAAAAAAAATATAATGTATTTTCCAAAAAAAAATTAATTACTTGCTCTTCAATGAAGTTAATACAAACAATTAAAAATCATTTTGGTATTTAAGGACTTTTATGTACAGTCATTTTTAAGGAAATTTGAAGAAAAATGAAAATATCTAACGACTTAATTACCTACATTTTAAAAAAGAACAAAATATGTTTTTAAAGAGTTCAGTTAGAGTTTCGGAGTAATGATATTATTTGATAGCAAATTGGTTCTAGTTAGTACTTTAAAAAGGTTATTTTTCGATTTGTCCTGAACTATAAAGAAAAACTACATTTTATAACGGAAATATTTTTACAAATGTTGGGGAAATAATAAAATAACGAATAAAATTGTCATGGTTACCTATTTTTTTTCTTTATTATATAATTATATTATTGTACCGAAGCTCAGCTCAGAATTGTTTTATTGAATGCAACGATTTATCATTGCATTAAAATCCATAAGTGCACAAAGAATATTTTAAACGAAGTGTTTCTAGTCCTACTGACACCTAATGTACTCATTATTTTCATAATTTATATTTTTAAAAGAAACATCGTAGAGGTTGTCTTCTAAATATAGTCCTTTATACGTTTTATGATAGGTGATTTAACTTTAAAATTGTTTTTTAATGCCGTTTCGCGTCAATATATTTTTACCACTGGAAATCAATGATATGATCTTCTTAAACTTGAAATTAGATTTTTTTTGTTTTCGTTTTAATTATGGTTACAATTACAACTTGAAATAATATAATTTATTACTGAAATATATACCTACTCAATGAACATTTCAAGCTTATACATAAAACCATTATTTTCAGAATTACGAGGAAATAATCATATAATCAGTGCTTTTTTCTTACGTGTTCATTAAAAATGTAAAAAATGACCTATTCAAAGTATCAACTACTAGCTATATCAACTAGATTATATTTTATTTCAGGAAAGTGTATCTCATATCTGTATAGTATCTTTATCTTAAAATGTGTCCTATATTGGACATGTTTTGATGATCAAAATAAATATTCATTTAGAAAAATCTATCTTTGTAAAACCAAGAGAAATCAAGCTCTGCTTAGAATCCAAAATGAAAATGTACCAAAATTAATCGTTTATTTATATTTGAGTTACAAGTCGTATAATATGTCTATTTATGTTATCATATGCTGTAGTATAGTCAAAATAAAGCTATATTACACTAAAAGTATTAAAGCAGTACCTACGTATTCTATTTCTGCAAATATAATGTCTTAGAAGAGGGGAAATTGATATCTTATTAGGGAAAAAGAAGCGATCATTTGAATCGCCAAAATTCGAGCCCAATTTATGCAGCACTGGTTTTCGCTATAACATAATCATTATAATCTTTTTACGGAAACCTTGTACGACATATTACTCATATATATAAGTATATATGTGCTAATCGGAAACGATTTGATTTTCCCGTCTATTATTATACAAGGGGTAGATCGAATACAAAATCGACACCCCAGGCGAATTCGGGTAAAATGATTGTTATAAACACCGTCAATCGATTACAGTTAGGGGGCCCTAAGTGGAGTAATTGGGAACACTTTGACAAAACAAATTGTCCATATTAATAAAACACGGTTTTAAGATCTCGGCTTCGTATTATTTATATAGCTATAGGTAAAAAATCGAAAAATTAGTAAAAAAAAAGGGTCCCGAGTGAATGTTTTTTAAATTTTTTTATATGAAATTAATTATATTATAGAAGTTTTTAAACGCACACATTTTGAGCTAAATACCAAATGAATTAATAAATTAATTTTATAAAAAAAAAAAAAAAAAAAAAAAATAGAACTAAAATACGTTACGATTTATAGGCCTAAAAAAAATATAAAATTTCAATATTTATGTACTTATAAATACATAAGTATTTATGTTTTTTCAAACAGAAAATGTCAAAATTTAACTAGGTAATAACTTAACTTAACTATACCTAACTAATTTTTTACCTATTGTATGCAAATTTAATGAGTTGAAAAAATTGTGCAGCCTTGACCGCCATAATGTTGTTATTGTTTTCACTATGTCAAATTTTATTTTAGTTACATATCGACTGCCTATGTTCAAGACGGTATAACGACTTTTTGCAGGAGAACGATTATAAAACGAAAAAATTGTGGGGAAAAAACTATAAGCTACAATTAGCAGATATTTTAGTGAAGTTCACTAGTTTTTCAAATTGCTTTCCGATTGTTCCACGTCTTTCTCTAGATATACGTGATATTAATATCGATTCGATTTTCCCACCGATTGACCAATATTTACATGTTTCAAAAAACGAAATAGTCGGCATCCCGGGGGACTATATACATCGAGGGTAAAACAAACGGTTGTTAAACGTATCGTCTTCAATCGGATGCGGGGGATTAATTGGCGAGGGAATACGTCTGCAAAACGAATATTGTCGTCCTAATCAAAACATAGATCTAGGGTCTCTGTTTTCGTTATGTACTGCAGGTATCAGACAAATGTAATCTTTTATATAATATATACACCGAATTGTGACTAAAATACACTGATATAACAATAGATGCATAATAGTCAATATAATAAGCGTACGGCTAAAATAAAATTTAAAAAAAATATGCGAATATATTGTTTATTTAATTTTCAAACGATTTGCGACCAAACCGTACGTGAAACGATTTGTATAACAATATGTCATTCGGGATTCATACTCGGGAGGTTTCTCGGGTTTTTCTGTAGAAATGGAAACACCAGGAAAGTAGGTATATACATTTTTGCAACTTTTAAATTATTTTATAAACATAATATACGATGCGTAATGAAACATTATAAAAAAAAACGTTAATGTTGTGATATTATAGAAATTAAGTAGGTATATATCGAAAAATAAAAAAATACCCGACAAACGGTTAAAATGACGAATTTTAAATTATTAATATTTATAGAAAATATTAAGGCGTCGATATCATACAAAAAACGTACTATCTGTATATATAATGACCGTTTAATCAGATTTTAATTCAATTAGCGTATATTATACTAATTACTATTATATATATATATATATATATATATATATATTATATTATAGTATATGAGTCATATTCATTATGACATTAATAATAATTGTTATTAGGTATAAAGAAATACACACTCTCGATAGTATTATCACGTAGGTATATAATTTCCTCGATTTACTTGTGTTATGTCTTCTTCTTTTTTTTTTATAAAAAAAATTCGGCGATATATGTATACTTACATATTACACTGGAATACAATAATATATAAATATAGATTAATTTTTTTTCTATACATAAAAATGATTAATTATCGGCCGCCGAGTAAATATATAGCATACATATAGTATTACGACGTGATGGCGAACCGGTTGCGGTAGTGTGGAGGAATGACAAAATTGCCTGGCCTTGGCGTATACAATCTATGCGATCTTTACAATATATACGAGAGCGTTTCCTCATTTCTTCCTCGCTGAATCAGCTATATAGATCCACTTGCAGTCCTCCCGGGGAATAACAATAAAGAATTAATTTTAAAATTCGCCATATCACGTGATAGCATATACGCATACGCGTAGATTACCAAAGTAATTAAAAAAGAAAACCGTACACGTATTTAACCTACTGCGGTTTATCTTCCTACGTACATATTATATTATTACCTGCTCAGGATAAACTTGAAAAAATCATAATCACCAGAGTAGTGAGAAACACAATCGCCGAGCTTTAAAAAAACATTTTAAATCTTTAAACTGAACGTCCTGACGAACGCAAAATATGTGCTTAATACGTATCTGTCTGCATGACGATGTACGCAAATACATATTTAGAAAAAATGGTTGGCATTTATGTATATTTGCACGCGGAAAATAATACGACCCGATGACTAACTGGTTAGTAATCTTGGGAGTATCGATTATAATAATAATTATTATATATTGTCAATAGGCGATAATATAGTTTTTCGTATAATTAGCATAATCACTGATTTTACAACTAAAAATCAATGGTATATCAATAATATATACGTGAAAATGAAATAAGATTTCGTTTAAATCTCGATGACTATTTTATCGATAATGGTTTCTATACGATGCGCTTTTATATTCAAATTTCGAGATAAGATATATAGTTTAAAAAGTATTGAAAAAAAAAAACAAATATATATATATATATTATCTATTGATATCGCTGATAACAATATATTATGCCGCGCTGGGATTGTGAAAAATTGTACGCCTTAAATACATACGTATAATAGTACAACGTATTCAAAATAATTCCCTGGATGGATTATATTATTATGTGTCATATTCCACAATGAATAATATTATGATGATACAATTTTTGAATACATTAGGTACATTAGATACAGTATTCGTTTTGTTTTAATAAATGTATTATATAGATCCTATCTGGAAACGGCTTTATACGCGCCTATAAAATTATTACAATGCCAATAATATGTGACGATCTATTATATATTTTGTTTGTCTTTAAATTTGGCTATAGGCGTTTAGCGTAAAAAAAAAAAAAAAAAATGTTTATTAGATAATATAACTGCCTATTTTATAATGTTTCTCAAAAGTATACAATATATATATATTGTTAAACAAAATAATAATATAATTATCCGAATTTAATAACAGGATATTTACTTCATTAGGTCACATGGGTATACCTACATAATTGGTATCAATCGAACTAAATTACAATTTGACTCATATCATACGCGATATTTTCTAAGTAAAGTCGTAATATAGTAGTCGTCAGAAATGTGTCATAAAACTCTTAATATACGTCTCGGCAACGGTAAAGAGTTTTGACCCGAATAAAACGTTAACTCCGCGAAACAAACAATTATCGATAATAATATTATGTTTTCAATGAACGTTGTGTTTGAAATACATGTCGTGTTAAATGGAAAAAAAAACTCGATCGAAAAGATTATATTCAATATATAATACACAATAAACAGAGCTTGGGTATAACGTGTGCCGAAAGCGACGCGACAGGAACCATTAACGTTCTCACTTAAATATTGTTATGTTTGTAAGTGTATATTTTTTGAATTTAATTCGAAGCTAATATCTATTTTTACTTTTTAATAACAACCTGAGCATATAGTTTGAAGTTAACACATAAAACTTCACATTTAACGTAAAATTATATTAATAATAAACATTGAATTTTATTAGATTTTATACAAAATATATTAAATATACTGAACCATCATTGTGTTATTTATTAAAATTTCAAGTATAGTATAGTGGGGATTAGTATAAGTAGTAAAAATGTTCTCCCGTCCTTCAACGCCTCTCTTATCTAGACAAAATTATGCCTGTATAAATAATAGGCTATTGATTGAATTTTCGATATGTTTATTTTATTTATAAGTACAAAAATATTTTGCGCCGAAATGTAAAGTTAAAAATACGTGTTACTATTGAAAAATCTATAAATAATCATATAGATAAAAAATTATCTCTCTCTAAAGTATATTCCAACTATATAGATCAAATTTTCAATCAGAAAGTCCACTAACCAAAAAACTGACGACAGAGATCGGAGTTAGTTATTACAGGGGAAAGTATTGTAACAATGAATATATTTTATAGATTATAATTATCTTCGTATGTTTGTGATGGCACTCATTATTATTCTTTTTTATATATATCAACAAAAATTGATGATTTTGTGTTTGTTTTTTTTTTAAGTAAATTTATGTTAAACATTTTTAAATTACTTTTTTTGGAGTAAGATAGTGCCCGATACTTCATATATTTTATATATTAACTTCATTGTAGTGCTATAATAAATTCTATAGTAACTGCAGAATTTAATACAATTAAAATGAATGTATTTTCGTATAAATTAAGATTTATAAAAAAAAAAGTCGAATGGGGTAAACCGTTTCACTGTACATAACTTATACTTTCTTATAATATGAAACGAAATGTATTCTATGTATGCACAATAAAGCTTGTTTATATTTTTAAAGATTATTTATTATTATTTAACATAAAAATATTTTATAAAGGATTTATTATATTTTATTTGACGTTGTAAGATTATTTCAAAAGAACTTTACTAAAAGAAAATTTTTAATTGTTACTGTTGACTTAAAGTTGTTTTAAAGATATTTTTTTATCCAAGACTTTAATACAGAAAAAAATGATAGTATGTAAAAATACTTATCCTGTGACGTATAACAGTTTACCTTACGCCACTTCGGGACGAGTATAGTTACACATTGACTGGGTGATAATAATATAATAATGATTTATTTTTCAATTGATTTTTTCACTGTTAAAGTTGACTCTATAAAATAGAATAACATTTATTCAGAAAGTAATAATGGGAAATTAAAAAAAAATCGAAATTATATAACGATTAACCACGCGCTCTGTGCACTTTATATCACTTTGCATGATATCTAAAATTTGATGTGATATATGCATACATATATTATTATTTTTGTATAAAAATGTAGTACCTATTCGAATCACATTAAATACAAATAAAAATACATACATTTGTAAACACGAAAATTGGACACGAGAAAACGAGTGCGTTTCATTTATTATATATAATTACGTTATACGTTATGTTGGTATACTGATGTATCACTTGGTATAGATATTGGATTCAATTCGATCCTGCAGTTACTATGCAATATCAATGCGTCAGTATAATAATGGTGCAGTGTTTGTAAATAAACGATTTTAGTATTTCAATGCACAATTTTCCATATTGAAAAAAAAAAAAAAAACCGGATGGGAGTGGTGGCGACAAAAAGCAGTCGAGCGTTTTTTCGATTTGTTTTCGAATCAAATTTCCTGTGAAAACAAAATATAGGTGTTACAAAGGTATACAGAAAAAAAAAATCGACATTATGATCCTTTTTCCTCAACAACATATTATACTCGAACATACATATATATATATATATATGGCCTGCTATATTATACATATTAGAAGTTCTCGCGATCCATGACGTAATGCATTTTCAGCATGATATCATGTTCACTATTTTTACACCGTTACTGTATATTTCATTATTCGAAACCGCGTTCATCACTCGTCATTATATATATAATATATACAATATAACGTGACAATACTACTGTATTTTAAACTGTAAAAGCAACTGATATTATTACTATCAAGTCATCATATCATGTAATTATTAATTAGGTATACCAGTATATCATACAGGTATATAGGACGGCTAATTAATAGAAGAAGAAAAACGTAAAGAAGTTTAAATGATAATTGAATTTAATTAGTTTAAAAAAATTTTGTGTGTATTCAAATTGGAACTCGTTATACGGTATAAACTTGTAATTTGGAGAAAAAAAACTGCAGCGTGCCATTTTTTTAGTTTTTTTTTTTTTTTTTATACCGACCCGCGGTAGATATTGGTGAAATTTTGTATCGTATAATCACGAGGGTCAAAAGAATAGATATTGATAATGTCGGCTATCACTTATTATAAATAAGAAATTCTTTTCGTATAAACAATAAAAATATAATAGCCGTACGTTTGGCGTTTAACTATCGTTTCTATAATATAGTAACGCTGCTGGATGTGAAAATCTGCACTCTTATCTATACCCCGCCTAAAGAAGTTTCACTTGAAAAAATGACGTTTTTTTTTTTTATCGGAGAAAAAAACCATGATGTAATTAAATAAAGAAAAAAAATAGTGACTGAATTTGCATAGTCTTCTCGTAGAAAACTAATCAAGTATTAAATTTGAGAATTTGAAGAACTTTACTTACAGTAAATATCAAACAACATAATATATATAGCTGGTTGCTACGTATCATTTTGGATTTCAAAAACTCCTTAAATTTATATCCAAGTATTTTCATTCAATTTCTAATAATTTTTTTTTTCTAAATTTTTTATTTTATATTTTTATCAAATACATTACCAACCACACATAAATTGTTTTTTTTTTTTTATACAATATGTTACAGTCAATATACGCCAAAAGTTAATCGAATGATAATATTTCAATAAAAATGTAAATGAAATGGTTTTTTTTTTTTTATATGCACCTATATTATAATCTTCCAGTACCCCCCCCCTCAATTTTCACTGACTAATTTAAAATTTCCTCATTTTTCTCAGGGTTTTCAGATTTTTTTCGAGCATATAGCCGCTAAAAGAAATACGTTTTGACCTTTAAAAATTCATATTTGATCGTATTGCTAGTTCTGATTTTGATAATATGCTGCGTGGGCAGAGAGGAATGTTTTTTTACCTCGTCATTTATTATGTATATGGTAACTCGGAATCAAATATGAAATATTATGTTTCTAAGAAACATATTTGCTTGTAGTTCTCTCCTTGTGTACACACGGAATATCACACGGTGTCATTTTTCAAGTGTATAAAATATTATACGGGAACTCCGATCGACCCATCAACGGAAGTCCCACCGCAATAATATTAGGTATAATATGAAATTCAAATCTTTTTTTCAATAATTAATGATTTTAATAACCGGCTAAGATCGTTCTCAAGTTTTCTGGTTAATTTAAACGGGTTTATAAATCAATAAAACCGGCGTTATGTTATTTTTTTCTTAATCCATTTTAATAATTATATTAACATCAAACATATTATGGATGTCTTGGTGATCTTGGCATCAAATTTAATATTCATAATAACCAGCGCTTAAAACCGGTAACTGATTTTTCCCGAAAACTGGCAAAACAAAACTCTTTTTCGGGAACCAAAAAAACGATTTCAGTTTTCATTTCTTAATTTAAGAAGCAGTTATCGGTTATATCGGTACCTAATCGAAAATTACACATTGAGTTTTTGTCATTTTACATTTTGACAACAACTATAATGTGGTATTTTCTAATAATTCTGGTACAGTTTTAAATAAAATTAACCGTGTTTCATACGAAGTATTGTTTAGAATTGGTCTCAATGATGCACGATAACTTATAGTTCATACAATATAGAAAAGTTGTCACAATGCGCATTGAAAATATTGTCTGGAAATATTATGATAGACATCTAGTAACGGTAAAGTTTACCTTATCACGAGATTGATAAGTGATAATATCATAATAAATCTCACGAATATGCCGGAATCAGACATCATGCATTTTAACAGCTAATTAAAATTGTTACAAATTTATCTAAAAATTTGGGAGAAGTTGTAAACTGATAACCGGTTATGAAAAGTAGGAAACGGTTTTTAAGCACGGATAATATTATAATAATCATACAATATTAGAACACCCTTTGTATCAAAAATAATCAATAGTTAATGAAAAAAATTTACTTTTTGAAGTAATGTAACCCGGAAACTTTCAGTTAAAAGTTATTATAGTACACCTACTTATATAGATATATAAGGTAAACAATTGCTATTTGATAACTATACAGTTCTTATCGCTGTAATTATTCAGACATCAAAATGTGTGACCATTACATGTCAAAATTAAACGTTAATTTATAATGTTTATTATGGTTTTTATTTCTTACGAAACTTAGAAGAAAAAACGTTTATCTTATAATTTGCAATAATATTATTTAAGAATACGTTTCATTTATATTAACGTTCAAAAACGATTTTCATATTATCCGAATTTTCCGATATTAACTGATTGTTAATTTAAAAACCGGATTTAACCGGTTTCAGGCCAAGATTTGAATATAATATGTAAAATAAATATTCACTTCCGATTTCCATATAGGTACATAACATCATTACCAATACATAGGTATATTGTTCTTACGAATTAATTATTCCACAATACGAACTTTTATACAGAATTAAAACGATAAAATTAAATTCCTACTAAAAGTATTTATTTAAATGCAATAGCGTCGTATACGTTGATAATTTTTTAAATTTATAATTATTCTACTTAAATGATATTGTACTATAATATATTTTTACGGATATAATAATAATATAGAACAAGTGACTTTAGTATTTTTACTGCATTCTATTTTTTCCTATATTCCAATCGTATACGAAATAATACACATGTAAGTATATAGATACTACAAGGACTGGTATACTATTCAGCAGTATTATATACACCTGATCCTATATATATATATATGTATATCTCCCATAGTCTTACAAAATATGTTGGAACCGCTTTCACGGCGTTCTATTGTAATATAAGGATAATTTTGTAACGAAAGATAATAACCCTTGTTCGAGAAGTAAAAAATAGCCTTTCACCTCGTTCTTCGTGATTTACAACAATAATAATATTGTCTGAATACCGCGCGGTGTGGAAACTACCTAACTGCCTAGATCGCGTATGTTTTATTTATCATTTTCTAATTTCGACTCGGAAATGTGTATTGTACCTATATCATAGGTATATAATAACATATCTTTGGTGTACGGTTAAAACGTGCCAAGTCCACAAAACCCACTTTTCGGTATAAGCGTTTGGATGTTTGAAAATTCTTTGTAAATCCATTTATATCGAGTCTCGAATTTAATAAATAGTACACGAAACGATAAAGTATGGAAAATTTTATATCACGCACCATCAAATTCACGAAATATTGATTGTAAATATGATTTTAATGACAAAATTCGCTCATATTAAAAAAAAAAAAAAAAAAAAATACTCATCTCATTTTGAACCAAACACTTAACGCGTCTTATGGTAAACATGTATGTGTATTCAAAAAAATTGACTGAAATTTTAACACTTTTGGTTTAACTCCCTGTGATCAAAATCACTCGACTTGAATCAAAATTATCCATAAATTATTTCAAATATTTTTGTTTAAATTGACTTACGCTCTATACATTTAGTTAAATTATTCATTTAACTCTTAACAGATTTAAGTGTAATCCATTTGGTTTGAAAAATGCATAAATGTACGTAATATTAATATATGCGTTCGAGTCAAAAGAAAATTAAATCGAGTTAAATCAAAATCGCAATTTTAGAAAAATCTCGTTTGGGCCGCGCGCCAAAAACATAGCATACCCGTGTAAGTAGTATTTTTCAAAAACATTTTGTGTTCACATATAACGACCATTTCGCGTAAAAATCTATTAATATGCCCGATATGGACAACAACAACCGCCCTACTATATCTATATATATATATATATATATATATATAGACAAACACTCCTTTGGTCCAATATTATTATCATGACACTGAATCATTCACACGATAATAATGATCATTATTTGTGACGGATAAAACGTATGAATCACACACACTGAGACGGCAACAGTTCGTCACTAAAATCGTACGCAAACAACTATATTTTATACCCATAATAATTTCTTATGCTGTTAAACATAATATAATATAAAACACGAGGCCGATGTGAAATCGGTATAATATATATTATATTTTATGATTTAAAATCGCTTAACAACAGCTCGGGAACGTTTACCGAGTAGGGTTAGAAAAATAGAATTTCAAAACGAGCTTGTCGCACTCTTATTATAATATGTCATACTCTATATACCTATTATCCGTGTGTTTGAACCCATTCAATTATGATAATTTTCAAACCCCATACATTATAATATATACTATATAATATAATACACCTATTATTATATATATATATATATATATATATAGATAGATAGAGAGCGCTGAAAATGTGTTTTAGTCATAACGTCGCGAGTTTTCTACCGACAGCTAGAAACCATTAGAATAAACACAAAACGTCTTTTCTTCATAATCTTTAATCTGGAAAACATTATACGATATGTGCAGTGTATACAATATTATGTGTATATATATATATAATGTATGTGAGTCAACCATATAGGCTCTTAAAGCATTTGGAACGCTCGCACAACAATGCACATATGAAGTCCGATAAATTTTAAATCCGTGTGAGTCACGCGCATGTTAATGAATCGATTAAAATGATTAACTCGGCAAACGCACATATAAATATAAATTACTATAACATATTGTGTGGATAACTCTTTTGGGACTGAACACTTGAAAACATACACAATACGTATAAATCGCAGAGACACGTTCATACGTAATTGTTCGTATAAGTATACATAATAATATATAATATATCGACTGTAAAATATAATATTGTAAGTTTGATAATAATATAATATTAACGCGATATCCATATATATATCCATATATATATATATATATTATATAATTCGAAAAAATAAAAGTTCTGTATGCGGCGGTGCACTTAAAAATATGCAGATTTCATTAAACTCTAATTAGCATCATTACATTTAAACTGTTAAAATTCCACATATAAGAATAATAAATGAGGGTTTTTTCAAAAAATTTTTTTTTTTACATATATGATTTTAATCATTGTATTTTACTATTGCATTATACGTGTATATTTATTTAGTTTTTATTTATTCATTTTATAAATATACCGAAAAAATTATTTATTACAGTTATACAATACTATTATACCTATAGGTACGCATAAATTGTAAGTTGTATACGCTGCAGAGACGGAACTCGGGAGGAAGGGTATTTGATCCCTGGGCGTGAAATATTTGATTTTTTTTTCCTAATAGCCTAACAACTAAATATTGAATGATCTCTTTTTTTTTTTTACTTATTTGTGGCTTTGACTGTGAATTTATCAAAAACATTTTTCCCCGGGTATCGAAAATCCTAGTTCCGCCTCTGGTTATAATCTGTAATTTATAATAATTATATAAGTCAATATACATAAGGCAATCATTATCGTGATATTATAATTTAATTTTCAATTTTTAAGTATGAAATATAATATGGGATTTACAGTTTATATTATATATAGGTAGGTAATACATACCTATTACCTATTAATACTTTACTTAACAACAGAAAAACAATCGAGTGTCGAATTTGCGGAAACAAATATACGCCGATCGTGGCTAATGATTGTTATTTTAATTTAAAAACTAAACACATATAATATAGGTATTTATTTAAAACGAAAACAAGTCGTAAATTCATTTGTTGTTTTTTTTTTTCACTTCAGCCCGTAATTGAACCGAACAATGTTAAATACGATTTAATTTCGCATTATTTGCGTGTTTGTAGTAAATGATCAATTTATACGAATAATATAATTACAACTGTTCCGACCGCGCAGATATATTTTATGTCTAAATATAATAACGATGGTCAATTTATCGTGAATCACTGGAAAATATTATTAATTGGGCCCTATTGATATGTGTGTAAATTTTTAGACGGTTGTTACTGGTTTTACCGCACTATATATGGACGTTTAGGGTGGAAAATAAAAGGGATACTGCAGTAAATATACAGTTAGTCATCATTGTATACACGTGAGTGTATAATCCACAGGGATTTTTCAATTAGAGGGACACACACCACGGACGGGCGACAACCCTCGCGTATACAACAAACCAGATGTTTTGAGTTTTATAAAAGCCGATATGTTTTGAATAATTTATAAATCCGAAACAGTATATATATTATTTTTTCCGTATATAAATAGGTACCTATAAGGTCCATTTTTTTTTTCAGATATAAACACGCATATTATTACCGTTACAATGAGTATTTAAATGAATCTAAATCGAATTGATTTTATTTTTTTTCGTGTTAGATAATAAAATTATATTTATTTCCTACATAGTTGTAATAATACCATAATATATTATATTATAGGAATGTATAAACTATTATAACCATAAGTTATGGGCACATATGGCCTACTGTAAACTTTTTTAAATTATCTAGTTAAAAAATCGGCGAATAAGTAATAATAATTTATTTATGTAATTAATTTTTCTCCGTTTAAAATTAAAGAAAAAACAAACCTTAATGAATAATGAGTAATAAGAGGGATCCCTTGGTTTCACAATGATGTTTATTAAAATTGTTTTCTGGAAACAACTTTTCGGGTAGAAGAAGCCGAGTAGGAGAGCTTTGTAGTAAAGAGCTTTTTATATAACAAATTTGTTTTAAATGGAACACTTAAGGGGTTATTTTTAGATTTTACGGCTTATAATTACAAATTTTCGTTATAAACCTTATTTTTCTTTACGCTTAAAATACTATTAGAAGAATATAAAAATTACCTATGAAAAGTACCATTTAAAACAAATTGTCTATATAAAAAGTTTTTTACCACAAAAGTCCTACTCGGTTCCTTCTAACTGAAAAGTTGTTTCCAGAAAAAAAAAAATTAATAAACATCGTTGTAAAACTGAGGGATCACTCGCCCCCACTTAGAATCTAAATATTTATAACTTACGATCAAAGTTATGTTATATTATAATATTACGTATACACCAAGGAACATTTTTCCTTAAATTATAAAAAAATAAATACATTTATAGAAATGAAACTAGGGTAGAGGATTTGTAGATCTAAAATATCACAAAATATTCAAGCTCTTTTGTTAGTATTTTGATTATAAAATTATAGATGTGTATATTTATTCTTTGTATTTAATGTGTCTATATATATATATATATGCACGTGTTATCGTATTGCAGCAGTGTGTAATGGGGTTTTAAATACAATATTTTGTTAATAAAATGTTGAATTCCTGACTATTACAAGAAAATGGTGTAATCACTTATAGTCCGGTAATAATTTAAAAAATAATAAAAAAAGTCCATAAAAATGTGAAGTATTGTACACATGGCTAAATCAAAAATATATTACTAGGCAAAACCAAATTTACCACTCCTAAAATAAAAAATGTCATAAACATTTTCACCAATATACCAATTATTGATTAAATAGGCAAAAAGAAACGAGAATCGTCAACTTTTAATTGCATTAAAATTAGATTGCACTAATATTATTAGGATCACTATAATTTTATTTATACGAATTTTCTCCCCAACGCGAAAGTGCCACTCTAGGCTTACGTACATCTTGAGCCGGCTCGGACAAATTGTACACAAGTATAAAATATCGTTTAAAAAATGTTTATTTATATTTTTTATAATGTTTGTCATGAAGCTATATGTATATTTTCAAATTATCGGCAGTGATGAAATGTAATTACGTGTCATTCTATACCTAGCAATTTATAATCCAAGGATATTCATATGATTCAGCATTTTAAGATAATGTGACAATTCGCTTTGTGCACAGTTGATGAAAATTTCAATTACCCAATCGACCATTCTTTGACAGAAAAAAACAACAGAATATAATATAGTTTAATGTACATTAGTGCACATACGGCACAAGCATAATACAACAATGAGATGTGTATGTGTACCCTCCGCAGCATACACTCGATGACACATACACAACACTTGTAAGAAATCAGAAGGGTTGCTGGTTGGATAACTATTGTTTATTGTTTCCAGAACAAAATACACGAGGCACTCATCTAGGAAACCCCACGGTAAAAGAAAAAGCTACCCTAACGTGGAACTCTATATAGAGACTATAGAGCCTTTTTATATTATTTCCCCTCCGATTTTTTCCCCAAATAAATCTGAAACGTTTCGGAGATTAATATTTTTAAGTAGTCCATTTCTACTGATACCTATATATTTTGTAATACGAATAATATATCATCATAATGCATATTATACACTATACATATATCATAATATATGGATATATACATTTGGCAGGATTTCGATTCGATCGACAAATTGCGAAAAAAATAAAACGACAGCCAATACTCTTTCCCTAACTAAACGTTATTAAAATAATGTTTATCGTGCGTAATAAATCGATGAAGACGATATAGTTTATGAATCTGTATTCGGTTTACATCGTTATGACGCGTTTTTGCAGAACGAAAAATACGAATCTCGATCAAACGAAAAAGTACGCATACTTCTTATTGCAACCATGGTCATTAACTAATTAATTCATTTGATCATTAACTAATTAATTTAACTTGTTTAAATTAACATTAGCTTAACTTAACTTTTAATCGTTCATTTTTATAATCATTCAATAAAGTCAAATAGTTAACACGTAATTATTGCTAGTTTGTATTTTTAATTTTAATATTCATACAAATGTACAATAATGAAATACAATAATTAAATGTGAAATGCAATTCTGATGGATTTTTATAATAATTTAACAATGACCCGATTTCGTTTATTTTACAATAATTCCTTCCGTCAATTTACGATAATCGATATCCTTCAATATTGTTTTTAAATTAAATTAATTTACTTGACCCTGAGCAGTCATTTATAATGAACCGAAAACTTTAAAATTCGATCAACACATTTTGTAGATAAATAACACTATCATATAACATTATCAATAACACATAATTAAAAATCCGTTTTTAAAAATTGCGATTTGTTTGAAAAATAATAAGTGATAGTTATATTATGCGAACCAGTCGCATTAAAAAAATAGATCAACTTTACATAAGGAAAACGAATATTTCTTCCTGTACATAGGTATATATATATATATATATATATAAATATATATAGAGAGAGAGACTACGCTACTATTATCTACATAATATACCAAATACTAAATTCTTTTAAATTAAATCAATGATATTGAAATCAAATTAATTGATATTTGAGTTGTATACTTGTTTACATACAGAATATAATATAAAACGGTCAATTAAATGTAATATTATAATATTTGCATTCGGAATGTTTTATATAGATAATATTGAATATTGGCAAATACTAAATATAAATTAAACGCGAAAATATTTTAATGTTAATGTTTGTTTTTTGATAGTATTTTTATATTATTTACATATATTTGAAGTATTTAATATTATACATCTACGTCATAAAAATACTACATCCGGATTTGGACCCTTCGTCCTTATATATCCTTAGTCCTTACTCCCGTTCACACACATGATTTACATATTAAAAATAATGACGAAATTGCTTTTGATCTAAGACATGTTGGTATGGATTTACAGGGATGGTGTTTAGGGTATTATATGAGAAATTCTTTTGTGTACCATAACATTATATTATGCACGTTGCGTCGCGTCGCGTCGCAATGTCTGAGTTCTGAGCGATGTACACATGTACTACACCTGGAAGGGATGTTCGGGCCGTGCACGGGACGGCAGCTGCATTGCTACGCTCGTGATGCCAATGGATTCTCAAAATATATTCGGAATTTTAATTCTGTCGTAAATAGAGATGCGAGACGTTTATCAGGACAATCTGCATACGACTATAATGTAGAGTACTAAAAATAAAATATAATCTTTTTATCACTTTATAATCATAATGCGTAGAATATTTTCAATAGACCTTTGTGTTCAGTAATATTTCTGAAGGTTTCTCAGAGATATTTTACACGATAAAAACGAATAATTTAACAGATATTACCTATATGTTTTTCAACTTTGATCTGAACGGATTGTGAGATGTGATATACCTAACTTTATTATGCCGTACATGTTTCCTCTTAAATAGTTATTTTCAATGGGATGGCCTTTAGTTTAAATTTATAGAGGAAAACTCTACTATAAAATATACGTTTTGAGATAATTCCCTCATTTTAACCCTTTCGATACCTACGCAAATTCGTATAGTAGTATAACTTGCAATTTTTTTAAACATTTTAACTACGTCTGATTTGGATAGACCGAATTATTCGAGTAATTTTAAAGTTTTATAGCTAAAATTATGTGTCATATAAATGCACTTTCGTATGACACTACTGCACGCATTTATGTGTACGAAAATTCCGCTAAATTATACAGAAATTTCAAAAATCGTAGGTTAACCGTTAAAAACTTCAATAAAGTTATTTGAAACTTTACCTCGTCAATAAATCAATTTCAGTTTAAAAGTCTTCAAAAATATAGTCTGCCTAATCTGTATACAAAATATGTTAAAAATATAGGTTGTCATAAAATATGAAATAGTTGTGTACTTACTGTACGTAAAATAAATTTTAAAATATTCCCAATAAATGTATATTTTAGCACTTTATGAACGTCTATACTCTATATAATATAGCTTCTCAGAAAACCTTAAAATTCAAATTTCTATTCAATGTCACTCTTCTGAAATATTTTGTGTTATAATGTTATGTTTTGTTATTTTGTGTTTCAGAAATACACTGTAATATATACTGGATATTAACTTTTATATAGGTAATATAGTTTATGCAAATATATAGATGATTAGATATTTTAATTTTGTTTAAATTTCCTAAAATAATCTCGAGAAAAGTGAAGATATCGTTTTATTTACATATATGAATACATTATATGATAATAATATTATGATTAAAAAATCAAACAATAGAAATTAATTATTAGTATGCAAAACTTTGATAACGCCCTCTTACAATTTATTATAATTATTTATCGGTAATACTATAACACATTATATATAATATACTGGCTTTATTAATATATTAATCGTTCTATCGTCTCCTTTTTTTTATGTATACGCGAGAATTGTAGGAAATATTTGTAAAAAGTAATTAGTGAAGTTTTGTCCTTTTAAAATTCAAACACGATTGCTTGGCGGCTGATAGAGAACTATTTAAATCCAATATAGTTATTAAAGGGATTGGAAGTGTCGATTTTCTGTTTATTTTTATTACACATATAATATAGAAATATATACGTTTCCTGTTTTCAGCATACCGATTGATCTAATGATGCTATAAAGATTCTGAAATCTGATCTGAATTCGTTGTGAAGTATTTTTTAAAACAACTTTCCATAAAAATTTAATATGTCAGTTTTTATTTATTCATATGTCTTATCTTAATTTTAGCAAGACTTAGTGATAAAATCAAAAATGTGAAAAAGTGGATCTAAAGTAGCATTGACGTTCATAGCCAATTCAGATAAATTTTCATCATCCTTATCGCATCACTTGATCAATCGGTACATTGGATATAGAAAAGTCTAAATTACTATATGTTACGTGTGTGATGACAAAAAGACAGACAATCAACGCTTCAAATCCTTTTAATAAAGATTTTGGGTTACTTAAAAATAAAATAAAGAATATACAAATATATACAATATACCTATATATTAACAACTGGAGGGACACGAGAAAGTGTTTTTAAGGAGTAAACCATAGGCAATTTATTTACACACACACATATAGTAACACGTAAAACATTTTAAATTCGGTAAACTGGTAAACATTTACGGAATGACGGAAAAAGACCAGGCAGCTTTAATTTTACATTTTCAAGTAAGTTTTTCTTTGTAATATTCGTACATTTTTGTAGAGTGCGCTACGATCCCGAAATTTGAATGAGATCGCCCGATTTTACCATAAAATCGCTATTAAAACATAACCTTAATTTTTTTTTTCCTAATATTCAACTGTATTTAATTAAATAAGTGAATAGTGAGTAAAAACAATGAATGGAAAACGTAAAACGCAAAGCGCCCTGTACAAACAACACTATTTACAATGAAAAAGATCCGATTTTAAAAATATTTCCAATTTAGCAATTTAGGACACCAGACCCTTTCCCGTAAAACCGTTTTTTTTTTTTCATTATTGATTTAATTTTATGTTCCTTATACAAATAAAAATGGAATTAATTAATTGAATATACTTATGTAAGTAATTAAAATGATCTGGTAAAAAAAAAAGAGAGAGAAATAATACTTCTGTCTCAACAACGTTCCTGTCTGCAAAGTTCATGAAATTCGAGTTGCACCCGAAAAGTATCACGGCCGATTTTCATCGTGTAATCGTTTTATAAAATTTTTAGTAAATAATAAAAATTCTAACTAATTTTACTAACTATTTAACTATATAATATAACATCATTGACACATCATATTTTTGTTCCTCTATTGCATATAATTAACCAGAGTAACGAAAATACATTAAAGCATAATGATATTATAATAGAATGGTTCGTACAAATATTCAGAATTTTTTTGTAGTAATAATTATACTCATTAAAGATCGCAGGGCGATTACGACTTATTACTACGTGACGGAAATCATGTTATAATATTCTATGTATGCAATAATCCCATGAATACATAGGAATTATTATAGTCTGATTCGTTAAATATCTCCTATTTCGTTACATTGTTTTTTTTTTATTAAATCTGGATGTCCTTATGACTATAACATGTAACATCACGAAGTAACGGTAAATTACATTGTTTTAAACCGAGTATACATATTATTATTATTACAACGATAGGTATAATAACTACATGAAATATAATCAAACTTTTGTAAAGGTGAAAACAATATATACAGACTATTTTATCTCATAATAATCGTTTACTAATCTATATATAAATAATGTATATTGTAACTAAAAGTGTTAATTAGAATCATAGGTGTTACTACTTCTGTGATAGTTTAAACGATAAATAAAATTGTATTTTCAAACTATGTCGTATGTGTCATTCGCAGTAACGTTATTTGAGAATTGTCACAATAAAGTCTCAAATGATTAAAACAAAACGTTAACTATGCACGTTAAAAAAAAATATAAAAATTTAATATTTTCACAGCAACTCAATAACAAAATATAAATAACGAGTAACCTTTGAAATAATTATTTTTATATTTTACACATTTATATATTTTATTTGTTATTTATAATAATTTTAAAAAGCCGTATAAACTATACGGCAATGATTCTAGAAGTTTTGGGCAATAGTCTCGTTTGAACATATCAACGCAGCTGTGTTCGCGCAACACGACAATAATAATAATTCACCCTTAAAAGGACGTGATACCCGTCTCCGTCCAACTTACTGATAATATACGAAATTTACGTTCAGTATTTTCATCACAACTCCCTCATTTCTAATATTAGAGTAATTTAACCTATTACCAAATATATAGACGTGATCATTATCTATATGCTCTGTCGACGTCTTTTTTACGAAGTTTTAATGTATAAAAGATATATAACTATTTTAAAATCCTAATAATTTAAATAGATATATTTTCCTTTAAAATTAAAATTTTGTAAATATTAGTGTAAAAATATTAGAAATGATAAAGTTGTGATAGAAATTCTTATTAAGACGATACATGCGTTTTAACAGCATTAAAACACGTTCTCCCTTTCAAAGTTCAACTTCTCTCCTAATTATCGTAAATTCAACATTTCAATTTTCATTTTTTATTTAGTGTAATTATTTCTCTTTTATGATAATTTTTTCATAAAACCGAGATCAGAAAGCGTCAGAAGTAGTTTTTGAACAAATGTCGTTATTACACAACAATAAAAAGTGGTACGGAGAATATTTTTAGATTGCTTTTAAAATGTATTTTAACATTTTTGAATTGTTGAATTTTCATTATTCAAAAAACTTCTGAAAAATGACCTACACAGAACCCCTAAAAAATGGTTGGTATAGCGTCCTCTACATAGTAGGTACAGTCTACAGCTGGATATAGAGATAGGTAAAAAGAGACTTATATGAACCGAACTGCCCTTAATGTCTGCAACCGTACACCCCCTGGGGATTTGTCGAGATACTTATAAACATTCTATAAAGGCTAAATGCATTTATTTACTCGTCATACATTAAATTTGAAATACACATTTAATATTTCATTCATTCCTATATTTAACATTTTTACACACCGCGATAAGAATAGTTTTGATTCATTTGAGATTAAATTGACCCTTTAGATTTAAATAGTGTATGGGCGTACATAAATATTGTATAACAACGATTCACAACCTGTAGGACGCGACCCCCTCAAGGGAGGCCGTTCAAAATTTTCAGTGGATGACATTTTTTTTTGTTCTATACATGTACAATAATATATAGTCAATATTCAATTGAAATCCTATAATTATATTGTGTATTTTCTGGAGTATATAAAAAAAAATGTGCTATGAAATTGAAAAAGAAAAATGCAGATACACAAACGAACTAAAAATAAAGCATAAATACATGGGGGGGGGGGCGTCACTATTCTCTTATGGTGACTCCTCTGGAGAAAGGGTGCTTTTGCAACATTGAAAGTGTGGAACTCGACTTACCGATAAGAAACGAAGGTTCTCTTTCTTCGTCTACTAAGGATGCGAGAATCAGCATTAAAGGATGATTGTGAGGTATCCTGTCCAAGTCTGTTGTCGAATCGTCGTACACCACGATCTCCCTGTAACCGCGCCTTCTCAGCGCGTCTTTGGCTTCCCTGGACGACGCCAACTCCACCAACGTGGCCTTGCCCGTTTGCAATCTCCGCCTGTTGATTCGGTCGGCGATGTTCACGTTCACGGCCCCGCGGACGTGGCTCACGTTGTAGCACACGAACGACCGGCAGTCGATGGCCAAGACGGCTGGTCCGTAGAGTTCCAGCTTTTGTCTGAAACGATCCGTGTCCATCCGTTTAACCTGCAATGTGACCAATTGATTTAGACATACTCTAAATTGTAGTAATGATAATGATAATTAGTGTTATAGACGTGATAATGGTGTACGAAAACGAATAACTATATTATAGCGCTGTTTTCGCCGCGGTGTATATAATAATATATTATAACGAACATTTAACACCGAAAGCACGTCGCTGTACGTATACATAACCCATGGTCGGGTTCATATTCAACCTTTTGACATTATGCGTATGATAATGTGTATAATATAATACGATATCGAGTTTCTATAATAATGTTTATAAATATGCTATTAAGTCATTCTCTTGGTGAGTCAGTCTATATAGCATGTTGGGTACAGGACGAGTCCGTTCATTGGTTGATAATATAATGCAGCTCCGAATTATTATAATATTATCGTAATATGTACTTGATAAAACAATATATATATATATTATATTATATATTATAATGTCGAGAACAATAATGTTCCGTATAACGATTAACATGATAATAAATTATACATACTTTTTTCAGTACGAGGGCACTGTTCAAATTGACGCCGTCCGAATTTGGACTGGCGGGTAAACTAGCTGGCAGGCTGGGCAACGGTTCCAATCGAAACCGTTTCGAGTTGGTCGGTGTGGTAACGGTCATGGACGGTATCGCTGGGCCCGGCTCGCTGATACTCCTGTTCAGGCTGAGCCTGAGCCCAGCTCGGGATCCACCACCGACTCCACCACCTTCGTAACAGACGGCCGACATGGGGTAACGCTGATGATGAGATCTCAAATGACACGCTGAAAGCACATTAAACACAGAATAATTATTAGACTTGAAGTAGATAGGTACAAGTACGCGTATGTACATTTTTTAAAATTTAAATATTCAAACGTAAATAAGTAAGTAAATACGTAAAAACTATAGGAATAGTAATTCTATTAAAAACCTTTTAAAATCAATTTAAACCTATATTATTTTAATGTATTATTATTTAAAATTGCGCTTTAAATAAATATGAAACACACTTTATAATATCGTCTTTGTGTTAGCAACAAAACTTTACAAAATTCAAAATTGAAAACTAAGAGGACGCCACACCGTCCATTTTTAAGGGGTTCTGTATAGGCAATTTTCAGAAATTCTAAGAATAATTGAAATATGTTTAGATACATTTTAAATGTAGTACACAAATAGTCTCGTGTCCGTACCACTTTTTATTGTTATGTGACCACGCATTTGACCAAAATATATCTATGAAAAACAAACAAAAAGCATTTTAAAATGATCTTAGAAGTTAAACAACTGTTATAAAATATTCAAAGGACAAAGGATTTTGGAGACGACTTTATCGGGTTTTATGCTACTTCATATTGTTCAATATTCAATGTGTAAAAAACCTTATTTTTTACACTTTTAAATGGCATTAAGTTTTTTAATAATAGTAATTAAATAGTAGTAGTTAATATTTTGCGAAACGCCGATAAGATCGTTTCTTTATATTTTATAATAAGTATTTTAATTCTAAAATTATTTTAAGAGGTCATTTTATTTATTTTTCGTGGATGTGTTTTTACTACTGAAAATCACTGGTGTTGGTTCTCTTAAAACGAATTATTATACATGACATTTACGGTCGATTTTTAAACATTACATAAATAATATCAAAAGAACATTTATCTAAATTATATTTTAATAAATCATTTTTATATCAATAACTATATATGATAAAAAAATTAATTAATTGATATATATTTAATGGGATAGGCTTATCGTATCATTCTATAGTTAATACTTTTTAGATTCTGAGCGGAGCTCATTTTTATATTTCTGTGTAAAAATTTTCAACCAGAAAAATTCTCCTTCTATATAACGATAATATAAACGACATAACGATGAGTTTTCACAGTATTTTGTTTGTTTTCAATAACTAAAATAACAACTGAACTTCAAATAAAATACACCGAATGTGACTATTTGAATATATAATACAAATATTGAATATTTGACAGTAATAGTTATGTACCTATATTAAAAAAAGCTATTCTAAATAAATATTATATTTTATAATATAGATAAAGTCACACTAAATCACATTTATTTCTACGATTGCTCTTACAATATGATTTTAAACATACTGAATAATATAATTAATAGTTATGTACCGAAGCTCTGTCCAGAATCGTTTTTTTTTCGAATGCAATGATTTAACACTGCCCTCAAATGCAATTCATCCACCAAGAGAATATCCTATCCAATAAGCGAAGTGTGATTTTTTTATTAAATGTGATTTTACGTGAAACTGTATACATTGACAAATAAGAAAATCAAACAAAAATTCTTGAATAAAAATTAATGAAATAACGTAGAAAATTAACGGTATTAAAAATATATAAATATCATAGAAAATAGATAAGAAAAACAAGAGCTTACTGTTCGATGAGTCAGTTTTAAAAATAATATATATTTGTATAAATTATTTATAGACGTATACCAACATATATATAACGACGATATGAATAATTTAAGTGATCGACAAATACATTGGTAAAATGTTACCCAATAGTTATTTACGTAGATATATTTAAAAAAAAAAAAAATCAAAATCCCGGTTTTTATACATACAAAAAAGTATATATATTATTTCAAAAATACATTAATTAAATAAATTATGATTATAATATCATGATAATACCACCAAAGATTGTATTGAGATTCAGTGTTTTATAAAAAAAATTATCAAAAATAATGATTACATAAATATAAATAATAATTGACAATAGAAGAATTATTGTTTGTCATTTAGGTACATAATATAGTCTTTCAAATTTCGTTTAGGAATTTCATTCATTTATTTTTTATAATATTTTATTTTTAATCACAGAATAGATTAAATCAGAAACGATAAGAAATTAAACGAGCTTTTATTTAACCATCATAAAAAAGTACATTCGACATCATAGCCGTGAAAAAATTGTGAAAATGTGAATAAATAAATAAAAAAAAACACAAAATGTATTCAAAATATTTCTGTTCTAGTGTGTTCTATTAAGTATTCTGTGTGGAAAACTAAGCAACAATAAAATCATCCTAATTCTGCACAAATCTAAAATTCTGAACAAAAATTGTGTTCGTCTCATGGCTATACTGAGTATCATTTTGGTTGTCTGTGAATATCCATTCTGGTTTAATCTATTGTGTGATTTAATTGTAAATTTATTAATTTATAATTTACAAATTAGGTATATGAAATATATTTCCTAATAAAAATTGAAAAAACATATTTTGTCAATAAATTAAATTTTACCGGATTAGTAAATATATTTATTATTTTGGCAAAAACAATACGTACCTATACGTATTACGTACAAAATTAAGACAAAATAATTACTACGTTACAGATAATAATAATAACAAGTGTTATATAATTTAAACTGTTAAATATTCCATTTGAATACATTAAACGCAAGTAATTTAATTTAATCTGCGTTTGGTGGGGGGTGAATGATAAAATTTCAATTCAGCAATATACCTATTTACCTAATTATATAAATGACACAACACCTTCAAAATAAAACCAATATAATATACCTACCAAATTTATATATGCTTATCAATTTTTTCTCTTTTCGAAAACAAGTAAGCACCTACGTAATAGATTTATTGTCAAGTACATAAATAATACAAAAGATAGTACTTGGTGTCTTGGTAACTATTTAAACTAGATTTCCTACACATAGTCGGTAAAATAAAACTATTGACAGTTGCAACAAAAAAGCTACACATTTTTAATATTATTATAAGTATTTTAATTTACAACGATTGAAGTCATAAAAATTCTGGACTCATTGAAAAATTAGGTGATGAAAAGAATCGGTTTTTCAATTTTTCATATATAGGCACCTAATTGAAAGGAAAAAATTAGAATGGTACATCATGGGTGCCCATAGAGTAAATTTCAGGGGGGGGGGCTACAAATTAAATTAAATTATAATATTTTTATATTTACTAACACAGTTTTAACGAATCTCGGAATAATAATCCCCAAAAATTTTGCTGGAATATTAATACCCAAATTTTTGAAGTGCCTGTAACTCAATTTTGGTTTTAGAACCATAGTTTAGGCATAAAATTAATTTTAAAAAATGGATCTATCTGAAACCGGTATCAAAAATAGGAATTGCTATTAAAATGTTTAATCTAATGTTTAACCGCATTCGAATAAGTAATTATTTTTTTTAATTAATTTTGATGTTTATGAATTCAAAATCGTAATTGAGTTATAGCAGTTCTAAATTTTAAAAATCTATAATTAAAGGGTAACTCAGTCAGTTTTAAGTTTAGGAATCATGGTTGACACATCAAAATTAGTTTAAAAAAAGTCACCTATCTGAATAATCCAGTGTCAAAAACACAAGGTATTGAACACACGTGCACTAAAAGGGTTAAAAATAAAAATATCTATTTATTTTTGATACTGGATTTAGATAGATACATTTTTTAAATAATTTTGATGCTTAAACAATGTACTAAACCTAAAATTGACGGAGTTACGGCCACTTCAAAAATGTAGGGATTTTTTTTTCCGGGAATTATTATTCCGATTATCGGTTTTATCAATATTCCATTATCAGGTAATTCTCCAAGGTGTCATGTTCTTCCCCTGAACCCATTTCACCCATGGATTTAGATCAATCAAATTTTACATTTACGGATTTAGTGCTTCCAAAGAATCATTTACCTAGTCGAAAATAATTACAAATTTGACTTGTGCTTCAAATTTATTTTTAATATAATATTTAGATAACTAAGAATATTATGATTTAAATTCCATTGGTTGGGTTATGATTGAATTTTTATTTTTGGAGAAATATGATTTTAAATGTATATTTTATATTTGCATTTCAATTGTTTCGAAAAACATCACTATATATTTGAATTATTTCATTTTTAGTTCCATGTGATACATATTTACAATTCCCAGAGGCTGTGTCCATATGGTTTGATAAAATGTCATTGCCCGAGTCAATTTGAATTTCTAATCAATTATTTTACAAATTCAGATAAGGAACAATACAACAAATATATTTATAAAGTCCACATAATGTTGACAATAGTGATTAATCTAACCACATAATATTTTCATACTGACATTATATCCTAGGCGTTAAATTCTGAGCACTGATCTAAAAATGTTATAACGATACAAATCTATAACGTTATAAAACGGAGTACGTTATAACGAAAAAATAACTTTTTTACCCTGATTGATGAAATAATTGAAAAACAAAATACAATAAAATTGTATAAGTAATATTGGCTATTACTTATTACTTATATAATTATAATAGGTGTAGTGAAAAATGGGATCCTCGTTGACTTATCTCATAATTAGATTTATGGGTTCGTTCATTAAATACATTTTATCGAATGGAAAGGACCAGGAAATTGATCTTTGCGAAAAGTGAGATGAAAAGAGACTTTAAAATGTACAAAAGCAAGAAATGCGGGATAGAGTTAGTGAATGTAAGTGAATAGTAAATGAATGGATAGAGTTGTAAATAAGCTTACATTAAGGAAATATTGCGGGAGTAATGACATTAATCAGTATAAATATAAGATAAAGCTTAGTGAGAAGATGCTTGTTATAAAGTAAAGAGAGCAACACATACTTATAGGATATAACGTATACAATTTTCAAATTAAGGAAAATTTCTCTAAACACGCTAGGACTGATGAGCGATGAATGATGACTAGTACTATCACCCTGTTGTAGTAGTACCCTAAGGGTCGTCCCAAACAACTGAACTATAATAATCGAGGAAATGCCTATAATAAAAGTATAATAAAGTTACTTTAATGAATTGGTAAGCCAGAATTCTCTAGAAATTCTCATAACAAATGAAAATACTTCTACAATCTTTTAGACGCAACACTTAATATCGATATAAGGACAATGATTATTGTTGTGGGCTGGCTATTTTTAGTTCTATATAGAATTTCGAAAATTCGTCATTGGATAAATTAGAAATTTAATGTGGATTGCAGTTTAGATGCATAATTTGAAATTTCCAAATTGTGAAAAATCAGTATATTTTTTCTATTTACTGTTATTTTCTGAACTTAAACATTTTCAGGTAACCCGACTTTCGCAGAGAAATGTTTTTTGAATAGATTATCATTGATTTCAAATTAAACATAGTTAATAATAGAGTGATATATATATATATATATAGGTACTCTTCCAGAATCATTAAGAGGACGTATTGTATGTATCAATGTGGTTTTTTTTAACAAATATCGTGATAAGAAGTGATACTTATACTGACGCCGGACTACTTATGTACATAAATAACGAAACATACTTTTAATATGTATTTAAACATTTTTAAATTGTTATTTTTTTTGTTTTTCCTAAATCGTCATACAAAATTGCCTATATAGAACCCCTTAAAATCTATGTGTATTAGCTGCTGTCTCACGTACATTTTTTTTTTTAATTTGTAACATAAATATTTTACACAAATTGCTATTGATATTTTCAGTTTTTCTCAAGGACAATAACCGTAATATATTTAATCCGTACTCTGTACCCATTAGGGCGTATAAATATGTAATAACAAATAAATAATTTATATGTATACCTATATAGGCGTACAAGTATAGGTAATTAATATTGAACAAATAAATTACTGTGATGGCGATATTTTTTATTAAGCCGATTAGTAATAATAATATTTATAGGTAGTAACACATTATTAAATACATATATTTTATGAATACTGATATATTAGATAAATTATGAAATAGGTATAATATATGTCAATATATAGTGCGCATAATACTTTTTCGTACAATGTTTTTATTTTCAATTTACAATTATATTTTTTATAATCGTAATGTATTTATTAACGATTTCAAAATGAAAACGATTTACGTTGAAATTTGAACAGGACAAATATATTCATAGACCCCCCCCCCCCCAAATAAATTCAATACAATTATTTTTTCGTAAAAACCTAGTACTTTGTTGCTATACCACCACTGCAGATACGCACATTTTACGTACGTACTACGTACCTATATATGTGCAGGCAGTGACAAGTTTTTGAATAAAATTCAAAAAACAATTAAAACCGTCGAATCCAAAATAAAAAATAGGACAATAATTTGAAAGTCATGATAGGTACAAGAATTTTAAAACACCTACACACTCGAAACGCATACGGTATGAGTCACTTTAACGATATAACGTATATACCTATTATTACGTCGAGTGAAGCGGTATAGTTAGTTGTATAACACAAAATCGTCTGCTGATAATCGTAAAATAATAATAATAATAAAATAACGGATACTCGAGATATATGCTGCAGTTTTGTTCGAGTTTAAATCAAACAAAAATCGTAAAGAAAATACGTAAAAAAATTAAAAAAAAGTTGTGATAGTCACGTGAAAATTTTGAAATATTGCCAATGGGCAATGACTGATATACGCGCGCGTGAATATATACAATACATACATATTATTATTATACGCGACGAGTGTAAAAATAAAAACCGTTGAAGAAAATGCGTAAAACCTGTTCTATAATAGTAAAACATAATCGATTTCAAACGTTGATAAAAATATTGATCAAATTTTTATTTTTATTTTTTTTCAATACAAATGATAATCACTGCAACGGCGCGCTGATTTTTTTTATAAACATAATTCTCATCGATTGATACATCGATTATAATAATCCTGTAGCGGCAATAATAATAATAATATAATTACACCTAGTCGACTACGTCATGCGGCGATAATAGAAGAGACGAGTGAGGGGGGGAGGGTGTATTTTAAACATACAATTTGTTTTTATCTCTATTTCTCTTTCTCTCTATGTATATATATATATATTTTTAGGACACTGCGTAAAAAAAAAACAAAAACAAAAACTATAACAAACGTGTATACGACACCCGATTTCGGGGCGCGCGGTGAAAGTCGAACGGGTTGACCACCGAAAATCGTGGAAAAAAAAATACCGAAATGTTTACATCGCACGCAATATATTACAATGAATATAAATTGACGGTTTTGTGCATGTGCACATATATGCGAAAACGTCACGACTTACCCCGGCGGTGGTGGTGGTGGTGGTGGTGGTCATATTCGTCTGCGGAACACACGTCTGCTGGTCAGTCGGATCGTTTCCGAAAACGTGCACCTGCCGGTAACAGCGGCGGTCGTCGGCGGCACCCATGTCGCCGATGTTGAAATTTAAAATCAAAACGAGTTAAAAAAAAACCCCCGCGACGACGGCCAAAGGCCAACGCGATATATAATTGAAATTCTTTTTGTTTTTCCCGTCGGCTCGCGATACGCGATCGTTAATCGTTTATTGTTATTGTTTATTGTTATTGTAGGATATTGTGTGCACTGCACACGCACTCACATACGCGCACTTTTTCCGTCCATTTAACACGTGTATTATATATAATTTTATTCATTTAAAACGCATATAGGTAGTACACTGCGGTAGAACGCGTGTGTGCACCACAAATTTTGTACGTATACACACTGACTGATATTTTACGATGTGACGTTACGATGTACGTATACGCGCGCGCGCGCGCGGTCAGAGAGACGGTGATGAACTCGTGCGTGTGTGGTGTTCGGTGCTGCTGCTGCTGCTGCTGCTGCTGGATGGCGCGCACGAGTTTCGTGTTTAGAGTGGTGAAACGCGCGTATAACAGTAAGCGGTAAAAACTCGTTACGGCCCGAAACGTCCCGCAATCGATTGTTGGACGGAACACGCTCGCTCGCTCGCGCGCGCGCGCGCGCCCGCCCGCCCGTCCGTCCGATTTCGCGTGTCGGCCTGTACACAATTTTTGATAAACATAAAAATATAGTATATACTATCGACGAAAATATGATGTGCATACGAGCACAGACCCAGTCGTCCCTGTGAACCGCGCACGTGTACCCTTTCACGCGGCCGACAAGACGCGATTTTCTCAACCGGGCACAATCGAACCGGCGCGGCGGACAGGTGCGCGGCCCCGGCGCAAACATCGATGTTTTACGAAAAAAAACGGAAAAAAAATCGCGTTTTTCTACGGTCACCGGCGGCGGCGGCGGCGGCGATAGTGTCGAACCGAGCCGGTCGAACGGTGGGCGAGTGACGGCGAGGGGGGGGGGGCGGGGCGGCGGACGGAGGTGAGCGGTCTCTCGACACGCGGTGAGTCATCATTCCCGATCACATGCCTGTACACACACAGGCGCGCGCGTACACGACACATACACACACACACAGCCGACGCGCCGTATATATAAACACAACACACACACGAGCGGCGGCGGCGGCCCGAATCGACCTTACGAAACCGCTGCGGTGGCACTCGCGAGCGCGGTATATAATATACGGTTGAATAAGAGGACGGGCGGGACGCGTTTGTGTGTGGGGGGGAGAGGGGAGGACGGCCCGAATGCAACCTTGCTCACGGGCTGACGTGCAATAGCTGTTACAATAATATTATAGTATATACCTATCTATGTATATTACACACACCTACCCGACGCGTATATCTAATATATAATATTATTTATACAGGGTGTATCATCTGCCGCAATATGTCCTCTGAAGGAAAATGAGTTTCCTGCGTTATTATATATTATGAAAAAAGTTTTCGCAAATATTACAGGTCGGACACTCTCAATGTTACATAATTACATATATAAGTTTGACTATTTTGAGGTTATTGACCGATGCGATGGTTTTCCAGTGAAATTTGAAGTGTAAAGTTGAAATAATATAGTACATATCGGTGTCCCGAAATAGTATAGTTATAGGTAACTACTATATATATTATTACCTATTACTTATAAATGTTTTAGACCTCAAAAAGCGATTTTCTCGAAATTATTTGTTTTTGTAATGACGCGTGCGCGAGAAGCGTACTTGACCAATTAAAAGGGTCAAGTTAACTATTATGTAGAGTAACAACCGGATAAATCCGTTTTCTAATTTTTCTAACTTTATAGGAGCCGCATAAAAAGCATTTCGTATGCTTTACAATGTGAATACTTTAAAAAAAAAATCCTTCTTCATTTTATGGTAATAATATGCAATTTTCAAATTTTAACTTTTGGTATTTTATTAAAATTTATTGATGCTTTCATATATACTTTATGTGAACTCGGGCTTATCGGGTTATTGCGCCGACATTTAAAAAAAAAAAACAATTAATTATTTTGGAATAATCATACTCTTTACCTAATTTATATACAGTATATAGTATAATATACCTGGTACCTATTATAGGTATACGATATACCAATAATATCAAATAAGTTCATTATTTTTAATAAGAAGTTATTTGATTTTTACACCAATATGTAAAACGGACATTTTCCTATATGATAATCCGTAAAACTCAAACTTGGAAATATTTTTAAATAAATAGACTATTTTCGTAAAAATAAATGGTTTTTAAACGCCAAAATTGTTATGTTCTGTGCCTAATACAAATTTTTTCTATTTCATAGTTCACCCATTTAAATGGAAGTATATTGGTGCATCGTTTTTTTGAATAATTTCAAATTTCAAATTTGAAAGCAAAGATAAATCATTGGATTTGAAAAACAATTCTGAGTAAAGTTTATTAGTGCTAGCTACAATATTATTATTATAAAAAAATAAAAAAATATAGTAACCATGAAAATTTTATTCTTTATGTTCACATTTATCTGTACAAAAATGTACTGTTAAAAAATAGTTTTCCTTTAAAAGCTTAAGAAAACTACTGGAAAAATCGAAAAATGACTTCACTATAGTATCTACTAACTAGAATAAATTTGCTAGGTATCAAAAAAACTCTTTACTCCAAAAGTCCTGCTCTACTCCTTCTACCAAATGTGTATATAAACGTAAAAAAAATACATGTCATTGTAAAACCAATAAATTCTACATTTCGTTCAGAAAAAAAAAATGGTAAAATTAACACATAAAATAATTTGTTCTAAGTATCTAATTTCACTTAAAAAAAAACTCATAAGTTTACATTACGTTGTTATGTAAAAAGTATTTAGTTATGCAGTAGATATACGAATGTATACATTTTCTGGTTCAAAAGTAATCTATTGTGCCTCAATAAAATGTGTAGTTAACCGTGCCACTGGACTAAAATATAATTATAAATAATGTACATAATTATTATAAAAAAAACTAAAGTTATATTGATATCCAGCTATAATACCATATACAGTGTGCGCAAGACCGGCTCAAGGTATAGGTGAGTTAGAGCGATACTTTCGTAGGGGCGGCACTTTTTGCTTATTTGGAATGGTAGTTAGACTTTCTTTTTCTTATTTACATTTTTAAACAAATTTAAAGTGAAGCTTATAAGGTTCTGGAAGAAAAAATATATGATAGGGCGTACGTAAATTCTGGACAAAATGTATAGCTTTTTTTTATTTTAGGAGCAGCAAAATTAGATTTTGCCTAGTGCACTTTTTTTAGTTGAGCAAGCCCTGAGTGTACGTATATAATACATAAAGGTGTCGAATAACAATGGAAAATTTCAAGATAACATATATTCTAAAACAGCACATCAATTTTGAATTTTATCCCATACTTTGAATTCACTGAATAAAGTAAATACTTCATGGTAATCGGTGATCAATGTTTTGAACACATTTAATACAACTAAGACTACAGATTTAAACGATTTAAAAATAAACGTGTGTCAAATTTATGTTGACTCTTATAAGTATTTATAACAGCCCTCGATATTATCACTGATAGACCTCCTGTGACAAAAACCAATGAAACCATGCTGATATGTGTTTTTTTAACAATAAAAATATTATCTATCACTAGTTTTAAACAGAAGAATAGGTTTCCGAAAGAAATTTATGAAGAAAAGTCATTGTAAATACTTGACTTTTGGGTGATAATCTGCATATGACTTAAAACACTCACTTAATTATGGTAACTAAAAATTATAAAATATATATTGTTTACTTACACTTAAACAATTAAATTTATTTAATAAATAAATATATAATGTACAAATTATTTTTCATGATTTTATATTAATATTTTTTAGGTGTATATAAAGTATCAGCCAGTGGCGAAATTGAAATTAATTTATAAAAGAGATATTTATGGAATAAATATAATCAGTGTTGTAATGGTTTTTTGTCAGTTATCAATACTTGCATGTATAAGGAGGCATAAAGTGTAATTATCTTCTCCTCCCAAAATATGGACACAAATTGGTGGATTTAAATCCATATTATACTCCACAAATAATAATCAAAAAACTCCAGGAACTGTAGGGGATCGTTACTTTGTCCCCCACTAAATTCACTATGTACAGTCCTGTATAAGCTGCAGAATTTGAGAGAAATGTAAAGCAATACCACAAGAAAAAAGTTTTATAGTAAATGTGATTATTACTTCAATTATTTGTTATTATTAAATTAGATACTAAGTTGAGTATTGTTTTAAAAAAAGGTCGTCAATTTTAACATTTAGTTTGTCGCTGAAATAAACTAAAATAAAAAATCTATATATGGATTTTAATTTAAAGTTATAATTCATCTAGTATAGTTTTGAAAGCAATAATTTAAAAATCTATAAATAAGTACGTAGGTAATCAAAATACTATAAATACATACCAAAAATTCGAATAAAGAAAACTAATTTTCCTGTCGAGTTTGATGCATCTAAAATAACAACATAGGTGACACATAGGTACACCTGTATATTATTTATTATTTACGATTTGGATTATACTTTACCTACGTAAATAAAAAAAAAAACCACCGATTTGCCCAATACGAATTTATAAAATATATTAGTGGACATATTTTAAGTATTTTAAATGATTAAAATAGGTACGACTATAGTGGTAAAAAATAAGCTGAAAAAATATTCATTTTTTTAAGCAAATTTTCATTATTATTATTATTAGATAGAGTAAAACTGTAAAGGCTTCAATTCAACTATTATATAATAAAAAAGAACCATTAATCTTTTTTTAAGGTATTTTAATAAATAATTAATTATTAATTATAGGATGTAATTATTATTATGAATTTCGAAAGTATAGATTTGATTATTTTATTTTAAGTACCCATATACACATAATACCATTTTCTTTTGGTTATATTAGGTATTGTGTTAAGTCGATATTGAAAAATATTATGGGCGTCTAAGTGTAATACGAAACGTTCATTTTGTTCGAGTACTGCTCTCTTCTTATTGTTTTGTATATATATTATACGCATTTATCTATTTTAATATATTTACCAAAATTATGTCATGAACATCATCGGCCGTCATGAACTATAGAAGTAAATCGTACAGAATATATATACGATTTAGATACGGTTATATATTTTACGATTATACTGTTTATACAATGTTTTTTCTTATCGAGTGCATAAATATAAGGTCAACAGTTCGTATAAATGACGTTGATATACCACCACGCATATATGCGAGTAATGAGTTTATTTTGTTTTGCTAAATTTATTTTAATTTATCATTCTCTGCATACCGTTCGAATCGGCAAAAGAACGAAATGGTTTTCAAGTTCGAAAGTCGTTTTTAAATAGGTACAACTTTCATATAGACAGTTTAATAATAAAATTTTCTTTTTTCTATTGATTTCAATTCAATTATTATACGGTTGAATATTATATTTTAACGTAGACACTTGAACAGAAACACTAATATACAAATATAATCTATATTATGAACATAAGTTGTGAATTTATTGTGTTCATTATATATCATAGTGATAATTGCCTATTCTTTATTACTATTTTAATTAGATATTGAAAATTATAGTCAAATCAAGTTTTAAAAAAGTGAAATTGAAGTGCATAATTTCACGTTAGAAAAGTAAGTAGGTATGTAAATAGTATCTGATATTTGCGAGTAGATGTATTGTAAACACTATTACGATATTGAAGCTGATCGTTGAGTAAATTATGCAAGAAAAACTGGTTTAAAAATTGTATGTTATACATATTATTTATAAAACAATAATGATTTTATAATAAAAAAATGTTTTAATAAAATACATTTGTAATGAAATAAAATGAACTTTAAAAAATATATAATCAACAAAAAAAAAGTGGCTTAGATTAACATTGAAAAAGATTCCCAACAGTGAACTTATCCGACCATAATAAAATATATAAACTTTAGCTCAAGTGGTATAAAGCATAATATGCGATGATATAGTCGAAAAGGGGGTAAATGGGAATGTGGCGCATGACTCACCTGTGACTCTACATACAGCCCATATTGATCTTTTATTTTTGGGGAGGTGTCTTCTTGGGTTTCTTTCTCGTATAATCGAAAAATATATACTATGAAAAAGCTTTCAAATGTCTCCAAGTTATACAATATATGTAAAAATACTATAATACTATATTGTATTTTTATACGATCGCGTGAAATTGTTATAAATACGACGCAAAAAGTAGATGTACTTTTTACAGACACGAGCGACAAAATACTAGCAAATTTTCAAGGTCCAACTTTACATTATATGTTATATTATACTCTCATGCCGTTACTGTGTATAATATTTGTGTAAACCTCGTTTGTATGAATTTAAACGTATATATTATGACTCACGCCAAGAACTGACGTATAACGAGAAACCTCGCGATTGGTCGATAAAATTCGTACACAACTTTTTTTTTTTTTTAAAACATTAAAGACCTGCATATTGTTATTATTAAAGTTTAAACATAAATATACTTCGGTTATAAGTCGATCAAACTTGTTTCATATGTTTTTAAGGGGTGTTGTGTATGCAATCTAACAGCACTACTACGTTATCACGCGTATAGTTTTATATTTAGTATGTATGTAGTTTTTTTTTATCTATATAAATATAGATAGCCCTGTAAATATCAATAGTTCAGATGGTTTTTTATTCGATAATAAATAGAAATAACGGAATAAGTTTTTTTTTTTACTGATAAAATATGGTCCCTAGTAAAACTCTTACATATTGTGAAATGATTGAGTTATAAAAAATAAATTATTAACATAACATATATATACATACATATATATATATATATATATATATATATATAATAAGTAATAAATTCATTTATCTGACGAATAACACGTATATATCGACTAAATTTAGCCACGAAAAAACTAGTCTAATATATAATAGTATAATAGCCACTATATGTGTTCCAAAAGTATTCATTTTTTTTGTAAGCCGTTTCGAAAAAATGTTATTAATATATGTACTTATATTATTATTATTATTATACTCATATTATAGAGAAATGCTTTAAATAACATAGATGTAGAAAAATTTAATTTTGACAACGAAATTTTTACTGTCTCACACATGTTTTAAGCTACGTTATTATAAAGTTAAAATTAAAAAAAAAAAAAAACTATATTTTAGCAATGTTACCTATACCTATATATATATATATCAGTACAATAGGTCACAAACCAATAAATGCGCCTGTCAATAGGTCGTGAAAGCACTTTGTTCGTTTTGTTGGATACTGGTGGTGGATATATTAAATTTGAAAGCAAATCATTTATTTATGATAAAACGATTTTGAGCGAAGTATCGTTGTATGTATATATTATAATATAACATAAGTAGGTATTACTATTACCATTAGTTAACCCTTTTAGACCCAAAATTAATTTAATTAATTTAAATATAAGTGAACCGAAACCGTTTTCAAAAAAAAATTTTCAACCACTTTTCAATGAGTTATTAATTTGTCCCCTGTGAAAGACATCGGGCGTTTATGGAGTCAATATAATATTAGATAAATAAAAATATAAAATTACTATTTTTAATTAGCATTTCATTTAAATCATTTTTATATGTTCTAATCATATATAAAATAATTTAATAAATGAAAAATAAAATTAATAACTATAGAATATGATTGTCATCTAAAATGTCATCTACTGATAATAATATTATCATAATACGATTGTTATATTTTGACTATTCGTACTAATTGATTATGATATTGTCTTGGTAAAAAAAAAAATATGTTTTTAAAACAAATTCTTCCACAAAAAAAGCATTTATTATCAATAACGATAAAAAATTTGATTTAAAAAATATTTATAATTTTATTATGGTTTTGTACCTGTGTGATAATTACATAATTCATATTAAGTTTTTCGCAATCTGCATTACTTTCATGATAATAAACACGCTTTTTGAAAAGGTAAAAATAATTCTATAGATAGGAACAATTGATCAAAGGGAATGTTTCACTGAGAAGACATGAGGTCTGAAATAGTTAAATATGGCTAATGAAAAAAACGACGGCAACGTACATACTATAGTGCTATAGTAAACATTTGGTATAAATTTTAAGTTTTTGGCATTTAAATTTTCCAATTTATAATTGTCTGTCTTTTTTAATAGTTATAAATATTATATATCACCTATATAACTATATTATAGTCGGTAACCGCGGCTAGTTTATTTATTTTCTAATTTATAACAACTTTTCGTGTTATTTCCTTATGAAAGGTAATTCGTTATGCTATTGGAAACAATTTAGAAAATCAAAAATCACCTTTATAAAGTACTATATGGAATTTCTTATCAAAAACCTCTAAGCACAACAAGAAAACTTTTCCTTTACAGTTTACTCCTGCTCGAAAAAGTGTATAAATACACAAAAAAAAAACATATCATTATAAAATCAATACATTCCCTACTACGCTAAGAATCTAAAATTAAATTGCCAGGAAATCAGATTTAAAAAGTTATTTTTAGAAACCTTTCAAGTCTCTTTATTTGTTACAGTAGATTAAATAATTTAATAGATATTGTCATCACAATAATTAAATTAATAATAGTAATAATATTAAACAAAAAATAATTTTAATAAAAATTAACGTCAACAGATCGTTTTCAAATGTTATTTGTTTTGTGACTTTATATTGATAGAGCGATATATATATATATATATATATATATATATATATAGACGTATATTGTAGGCATATTATTATGTATCCATACTGCAGTATAACATAAGATCAGACTGATATGAGGGAAGGAGAGAAAGATTCAACTCGGGTTCGAATTTTGGGTTTTTTTTTTAATGTAAGTAGGCAATATCTTGGGAGAGAACCGTGTCAAGAATGTTTGCACCTCCAAGTACTAAGTACATTTTCGGTTAAATACCCTTTTTTAGGGAACTATATATATATATATATATATATATATAGGTACCTAAAATGTCAAAGGATGATTTTATGCCCATTAACTTAATATATATATTATATACCTAATTTTGCAAGGCCCTAGGCATGTGCACGGTTTTCCACCTCCTTCCACTGGCCTTGTTACGTATGAAATCTTAATAGGTTGCACAATGAACAATGCTAATACAGTAAAAAGTGTAATATGCGCCCATTTTAAATTTTAAATTTACAGTGATAAGTATTTTTAGAAATTCTGGTAAAAATCAAATATATTTATCCCATCATGGCGTATATTTAATTAGGTATCAAATTAGTATTGATAGAAAACTATATATACAAAATTATAATTTTTCTAAGTTATAAAAACGCGTTGAATTAATACAATTCCAAATACCTATACGAGTTCAGAGTTAAATTAAACCTTGCATATTATTTTACGTAACTAGTTATTTACGTATTGTTTTCTATATGTTGTATAAAATATGTGTATAGAAATATCTTGAGAAAATAAAAAAACATTTTGAAAAAATTAATTTGTAAGGATTTAAAATGTTTAAAAGGTATAATATAATTTCTGGTGATTATTTTAATATTATATTTTTAATTTTCATAAATGAATAAAAACGATTTTATTATACCTATGTAGTTTCATTATGGAAGAAATGTAAATAAAAAATACATTGTTAAAATTTCATGGTCGTATATTATTACACTGCTCATCACCATGCATATAAACAATATAATATTTTGGTTATATAAATGTAAATATCGACCTATTATGTGTCCCTTATTTAAGAATTTACATACGACCACATTTAAAAATTATAATATTATGCAATATTATTACTGTAACTATGACTATAAAGAATATAAAATATATTGTAATTCAATTCGATATTATTACTTACATAGATCGTGTGTGCTGCAGTTATTAGTGGTTGGCAGGGATCGTTTCCTGGATGGCGATCGAACTTCTGGTAATCTAGGAACAGCAATTTTCATCATGCTCAATTCTGAAAATGCATATTACACAATAATAAATAATATAATATTTATAAACTGTTATATTATAAGAGAATAAAAAGTGATAAAACTATGACAAAAACTTTTGTAAAAATTTGTGTACTCGTATAATACAAAAAAAAAAAACGAAATTAACATACAATCCAAATTTTTGATGAAATTTAGGTAACATTTATTATTATACTCTTTTTATATAAATGTATCACTTCAGAGATCGGAGAACAGTATTCTTAATTTTATTAACTTTTTAAAAAATCTAGAGTAAATTTGATTTAATAGTTAATATTTGTTTATAATTTCTATATAAAAAAAAAGTATAGATGATTATTTATAATTACTTATTTTTAAATTATTTTATATATATATAACGAATTGATTCATTTTATGATATTCTAATTAATTTAAAAAGTCTAAACTTATATAAGGTGTAAATTATGTATACATATATGTAATTACAAAAAAGTGTTATACTAAATGAATTTACCAGTAAATTTGCAAAATTAAAATTATTATAATATTTAAAATTTTTATATGCTAAAAACATAAACATAAAATATTATGAAATTAAAAACTGATTTTTAAAATTGCAAAAGTATATAATTGTAATATACGAACTCCATCTCTAAATTTTTTTTTTAACTCTTGGCCGTCTCGAAAGAAACCGTAATAATGAAAGAAGGTCGTAATGCATTTAAACAGACGTCACTATATTAAAGTTCTACATTATTGATTTCTATTACCGGTCGATAGTCTGTAACCTATTGTAATAATATTTTAAAAAATGATGACACGTGTACTATTAATATATATATATATATATATAGTAGCTAAAAGGTCAAATACCTCGTTTTTTAGTGTCAAAATATAGTACAATTTCCAACTCATACTCTCTAGCCAAATTTTAGCAAACTCAAAAACCATAAATATGTAAGTACAATCATCGGGTTGACATTTACCCTACGCATTCATTCTTGTTCGAAGTCAAGGCCGTTTGTTTTTTAAAATAGAACATAGAGAAAACGTGTGTGTTTTAATCCGTATAACACATGATAAAATTTACACCAAGTAACTATTATATTATATATATATTTTTAGGAAATATAACGAATTCATTTTAAATTGTATTTCTCTTATTTTTGTTAGGGGTGAAATGCGTATATGGCTCGTATATGAACCTTGTATATATATATATATTATATATACATAACTCGTATATGATACTTTTATTGACTTTCCGTGTATATTGACCAAAATACTAATATATTTGTGACTTAATCGGAATGGAATTTCAAACTGGAACTTGAATGCACTAATACTTTTTAAAGTGTATACAAATGTGTCCCGCACATGCATTCCTTTTGCATGCGTATAGGGACACATTTTTATACAGCTATAGATACATAATATTACATGGAATAACTGGTTAGTTAAAATCTGGACCACCCTTTATGGACAACTCGTAAAAAAATAACTTTAAATAATTATCTACTTATCTGTATCTTTATTTTAAATATTTTTAAGAAACGACAAAACCATTGTATTCGAAAATCGATTCTGATTCTAGTTGGATTTATCGAAAATGAAATTTTCTAAAATATGACTATAGAAACTAAAAAAATTATATTTCTTTAAACTCGTAAAATCCAATATAATATATAACATGTCCTATTTTCAGTATACAACATAAAGGCAATTTTAAAACATTTTTACCCTCAAAAAAAATTATTAAAAAAAAAAAAAAAACCAAAACTCAATTCATAAACTAAAATCAAAATCATAATACACAAATAATTATGTATACTTTACAACAATATTAACATTGGGTTTAAATGAATAAATATACTTATACATATTTACATATACGCGTTTATGGGCTTAACTAATATTTTTTTTTTTCTCCGATAACGTAAATACTTGTACCTATTGTACACTATTGTGTACACATTGTACTACATATTTTATTTTATTTTATTTTACATTTGTTACAGGCAAAGCCCAAGGTACAGATAATATTAAAATAACATTACATAATATTTTATTTACAAAGATAAAAATAGATAAAAATAGATGTGACAGAATTAATGATTACGTTTGAAAGGCATTCGCTAAGCGCATCATCCGATGAATGGGTTGGTTACGTCCGTAATTGGTGTGGTGGAAGGGGACGTAGAAAGGAGCCGATGAGCGAGAATGTAAGTTAGGAACCCTAAAATTAACTTCGGATAATAAATCAGGTGCATCTATAGAGTTATTTAATAGTTTGTAGAGAAAACTTTTAAAAGAGACTTAATATTTGAACGGTGTCTGGGAATGTGACGATAAATTGTATATGTAATATTTGAAACAATATTTATTATATTTTTATGTATCGATCGTTTATTATATTATTGTAAGCGTCTTAATAATTTACATAGAATACCAGTCGGTCCCTTTTGCTCAGATATACGTATCATACATTATTGAATATTATAATATTATTGAACGACTTGTAATGGCTAAACAAATATTTTTTTAAACATTCTTAGGGATTTTACAAATATTAGAAATGTGTATGTAAATTATTGAAACAAATTATTATGTACATTCATTTTGTTAAAAGATTACGGTGTATTTATGCGTGCACGATATTATTACAGTACAATAATATGTAATAACAAAAGAACCATTTTTTTTTGTTATATATAATAACAATATATATAAAACAATTATTTCATTATTGTTACAACTATTGTTCTATACGAAGAACTTGTTGCCCTATCATGCTAAATTGTATTAATTTTGTTCTTGTCTGCAATTAATTAAGAAATTTAATTACCTATTTACCATTATTGTTGTGTAGATACTGAAAACGTGGATTATATGTATCTGCTAAATGCTGTTTAATTGCTAAATACATTATATAAAATGGATATACACTGCATATGTAATTTGAATATTGGTTTTTTGGGGTTTTTCCGCAATCTAATAACTTGTTTTACATTTGTATTTTACCCCCAAACATACACTGTAAACACATTATATTTCAAGAAATTCGCCATCGAAAACCAGTGTAGATATTTCCCCTTAAAAAGTAAACCGGTGTAATGTAATGAAATTCCCAGGACTAAACCGATTTAAAATCGGGACACACCGCTTTAGTTTTTTTCGACCGCTATACCAAAGTGGTCGAGAAATACCGATCCCCATATATCTCCATCGCAAACTTGACTTCTCCTTTTATTATCCATTATTATGAAACATTCCTAGTTTATGGGACATTTTTTATTTTTGCGATTTTTTTTTCGAATCTATACATTTTTTGACTAAAAAAATTATGGTGAAGTCAGAATGTTCTGGTCGGACTTAGTTTTGAAGTTACGATAATTTAAATTTCTACGTTTTAGCAGTATTTTATTAAATGACCTATTTCACGCATTTTGCTCATTTAGTATTGTAGTCTAATTGAATATAACGGCGTTTACTGACGCACGGTCTCGGATTCGATACTGAAGTACCCATCACTCTTTTTGCACTTGTACATTTTTTTTTCTTATAAAATATCTAACGCCTGGTAGTACATCTTGCCGAATAGATAACATGGTTAAATAAATAGGTTTCGCGTGTAATTAATTTTGCATGCACTTAGAGACCTGGCAGAGTCACTCGCTCTCTGTGCTCACTCGGAAAGTTTAAATCGAAAGTATCCTCCGATTTGTTATGAAACACCACGTTGGGTAGGTAGCAGTGACAAATAAATAGTTTTTTAAATACCTTGTTTATAATTAATAAGTAAAAAAAAAAATGGATTTAAACTCGGTATCGATAACGAGCCCGTGTGCCTGTAAAAGCCACGATATCCATTAGACTGCAATACCAAATTCGCATAATGCGGGAAATAGGCAATTTAACATAATACTACTAAAACGTAAAAATTTAAAGTGTCATAACTTTAAAACAAAGAACGACTAAAAAATTCTGACTTAACCATATTTTTTTTTTTTTTGTTGATAACTACATAACGAAAAAAAAAATTTTAAAAAAAAAGTTGTCTGTAAACTAGGAATATGCGGTTATTACTTTACCGTTTATCAAATTCACATTAAATAATTAATTTTAAAAAGGCATTTATATTAAAATATTTTATATCTAATATCCTGATGTTCGTAAAACAATATTATTATATACCTATACCCAGTGCCGAATCTAGGGGGGGGGGTGAACCGGGGCACTTGCCCCGGCCGCCATTATGATGGGGGCGCAAAATGTAAAAATATTTAAACTTTTCATTCCGCTTTTGGAAGTGGAGTACCATTTATCACTTTTAATTTTTAATAGAAATTTTGGAATTTTGGTAGAAATTGACGAATGACCTTTTTTTTTTTTTTTTTGATTACCTATTCAAAATTAAAATGGGGCGCTACAATTATGTTTGCCCCGGGCAACAAATTCTCTAGATCCGGCACTGCTTATACCCAAGATCGTTGTGTAATGTGTGATAACTGATAATTTAATGCCACGAATTTCTAACTAAACTCGTGTATCTTTATACTGAATCAAGATCATTAATCGGGTCGGGATCGGTGTTGCACATCGTTTTACGCTGGCGAATTTATGTTTGTATTCACTGTGTCTATGGTTTAAATAATACATGAAAGAAATAAATAGATTACTTTTTATTTCATGGTTCTTCCAACTCGTATCTCTATCACTCTCATACACATGTTTTACGTCAACAATCTCTCTCACTCTATATACAACCGATAGCGAATATACGGGGTGTGAGGAATACGTGATCCATGTAATTAATATATCAATAGCTTTATATAGTAGGAGATTCTTAATTCTTTCACGCAAGGGTACCTGAATTTTAGTTTTTTCATTATATTATACGATTAACTTATATTTAAATGTAAATAAATATATATATATATTATATATAATTTTCAAATAATATAATAACAAATAAAAATATGTCCCATCGCATACATAGTGCATTTAATTTTCGGCTCGAGCATATATTCATATGTATATAAACTTCGTATACTCATATATAGTGGTTATGTTAGGTTAGGTTTTTTTTAAACAAATATTGTGATTAATTGTTATGATAATATATTTTCATTATTATAATAATATTTTTCATATTAAAAAGTGTTGACAAAATATATTCCTTTATGTAAATTTTGATTATTAATTTTCGATCAATAATATATTATATCAATAATATGTTTATCATTAATATTAATATCATAATATATTATCTTTAAATAACATAATATCAGAATAATATTAAACTTTTACATTTAAAATTTATGATTCTTTATCAAATAATTCACAAGTTTGTTTTTTTCCGCCATTATAACCGTTTAATATAAAATTAAACGCTGGATAGGACAAACCACATTTGCAATCACCATTGACATCGTCAATATCGACATGGGCTCCTATGAATCCAGCTGCATTACATCTAATAAATTCTCCCTAAAAAATTGAATAAAATATGAAATACAGATAATTTTTTTTATCATTAATATTACTTTTGAGTAAAAAGTCGACGAAGTATCCGCACATATCAAATCATAATTTTCAATTTGGCTTGTGCATTTCTGGAAAAAAAAAATAGTTTGATCATAATATACTACTCAGCACAATATTATATGAGTATAAATAATACTTTAGTTTTATACTTGAAATACATATTCGAATAAAAATATATGGTTCAAATACAATATTTTTTTTAAATAAATTGTCACATATACTCATAAAATTATAATCTTATTAAACAATTGTTCACATAATGATTTTATAAATTAAATATGATTATGAATTATTATTATATATTTAAATATATAATAATAATTCATAATAAAATTTTTATCGGTTATTTTTTTGATTTAAAAACAAAATTACTCATCTACCCCAGTGGCGTATATTAATTTGGTACTTATATAGTATTTTATTCAGTGGCTTAAGCAGGATTAGTCAATGGTGGGGGGGGCTTGAAAATAAATAAGTAATTAGTAGACACAAAAATAAGCATGAAAGAATAAAGTAGGTACTTTTTCAGATTTATAATACAATAATACTGTTAAAAATATATATTATAATGTATAAATATAATATATATATATATATATATATATATAGTGGTGTATTTACGGAAAGAAAGTACAGGGTTATTGAAAAAGAACCAAAAAATATTGATTTTGAAAACCTAAATACTTAAAATTCACTTTTGTAGATAGAAAATTTTTTAAACAATAATAACTGGAAATAGAGTTTGATGACCTAAAAAATTAATAATAATGCCCTAAAATGAATATAATAACTATAAATTTTATATTAATTGGTCTTATATTTTTCTTTGAGCAATTTATCAACCAGAAGACTTGACGTCATGACCTAATTTTAAAATGCGTATCCATTTTTTGGCATAAAATCTTGTCAACATGGTACTTTGAAGAGGTAATTTGTTGATTTTTTAAAAACGCATCAGAAAAAACCATCGAAAAATAATGAAAAATATGGGTTAAAATAATGGCTATTTCCTCGTAAAGCCGAAAATGTTGGTTCTAAATACTTTAATATGATCACAGAGTACGTGTTTTTTATTTTTTATTTTTTAATACATTTAAGTATAACATTATTATATTTTGAACGTATATTTCAGCCTACACTTAATGTATTTACGGTTTAAAATTATTTTATAAATGAGATTGGAGTTTTGTAGTAATCAAAATTAAATGAACTGTATTATTATTACAAGGCTGTGGTTCTTAGGTACTATTTTCATTTATTACCAAAGTAACAAATAATCAGTTTTAAAATTTAAAGAAAATGTATCAATCAAAACTTAAAATTATACCAAAATCAATGTATTAATACTATATTTTACAACTCTCATGCCCTATCCTGTAGTTTATTTTTATGTAGTATTTCTATCAAAGACTATTAACTTTTTTGTCATGTATACTTATGCCTAAATATTAAACTTAAAATATTTTTAATTTTCAAATAAATATCTTAAAATAAAACCATTGTACAGTTTTTTTTTATATTACGATTACAAAATTAGGGAAAATGTATGAATATAAAAATCTTCTTCTTTTTCTTCTCCTTCGCCTTCTCTCCCAACTATTTGGGGTCGGCTACCCTGGTCCTACACTTCCACTTAACTCTATCTCCCGCATCTTCTTCACTTACTCCCACCTTCATCATATCACTCGCCATTACATCCCCCCATCTCTTTTTCGGTCTTCCCCCCCTCTTACCAACAACATGCATTTCCCTTACTAATCTTACTGCCTCAGT
>JAIPRL010000275.1:0-71846 GCA_025469235.1 Pemphigus obesinymphae | reverse complement strand
TCCAACTTCGTTTTGTCACGAACGAGTTTAACACCGGGAAGAAGAGAAACCTCTTTATGTTTGGCTTCGTTGACAGAGCTTAAAAATGTAGCTGCTTCCATTTTAGTATTAAAAATTATTTTTAGAGTATTTTATTATAATATTGATAATAATAAGTAATTAAAGTATTTCAAAAGAATTAAATATAATATTGTAGTTTAAAATATGGTTAATATTCACAACTGTATATATTTATTTTAAACACTAGAGTTAAAAATAAAAATTAACTTATACATATTATATTTGAGAAATTTCAAATATTCAATATTTCCAATCGAATGATAATATAATTGAGAATATATCGCGGATAGGCATGGGTAGATATCATTATAGTTACGGCCGTATTTTTAGTGGAATTGAGTGACTTGTAGAATTATTTAAATAAAACATAAAAACCCGATTTCGGCAACAAATACAACAAATGCGTATTTCGGAAACGACGTTTCCATCTCCGGCGTTGAACAAAACGACTAAACACTACTGACTTTACTTTTTTAAATTGCTGATTTTATAAATATTTTGGTAATATACATAGTTCTTACTTTATTATACAGGTTTCGGGTGCACAACACAGCAACTTTAATCCAATTTTTAGGTTGCCGTGTGATAATGCTCTGATGGTATCAAAATGATTACGCACAACACTATATATTACACCACTATATACTCGTATATTATACGATAAACCGATCGACAGACACTGCGGTTGAACGGTATAAAAAGAAGTGACGCGAATTTTTCCGTCACCATTAATACCGCGTGAATATACAATATGCGCGGGTTAGTCTATAACACAGCCTTGAGACTGTTATACCATAATAATTGACCTTATTGTGGTAAAAATAAGATTATTAATAATATTATAACCATGTTAAAGGCGGAAGGACGATGTTTTATTTAAATATATACACAATATTATATTATATCGTCCATAAGGCGCACGTGGTCTATAAACGTTTTTCCCCCGTTGTATATTATAATAGTATAATAATATAGGAACCCATACGATATATTACAAATGCGTATGTAATATGTATATTATTATAATCTAATTTCGTTTACACCAAACTGTACAGATATATTTTATCAGTATTTTATAACATTGCGTTCGCGAAGGGTGCACAAAGTATAAATAATAGAGGAAAATGCGAAGAAAATACAAACATTTCGGTTGTCATCTGTACACACGTGTCTTCAAAATTTGGCACCTGTATATAATATATATATCTATATTTCCTATTCTATAATATATAATATGCAGTATATAATACAATAATACAGCTTATATATTAAACGTAGTGCGCATCATAATATACAATATTTAATTGGACAAACACGATGTTTTATGTTCGACCACGTAGGATATTTTAAACTAGATAATTAAATTTCTGCAAATTATAATTTATAACATAACGAAAAAATTCATCAATCCGTGTATAAGTGCCAGTATAATAACAGTGAAATTCAGTTATGAAAATATTATTATTTAGTTCTACGAGTATCATTAGATCCATATTTAATATAGGTACTAAATAAAAATGAATATTGTGCAGTAATGATTCACTTTGCACAATATTACGAAAAACAATATTTGTTTACAAACAACACATAGGTATATAGTGACCACAGATAAAATTCTATTGGATTAATGAAATTTGATGAGAAATTATATTGCACAAACGTAATAATGTGTAATGCTATATTGCATAATATTATTATAATATAGGCCTGTATTCAATACTATACATTACAGCAAACCATTTGAATTCATACATAGAATAGATATTTGACTCGTTATTAAGTAAAACCGATTCTCATGCAATTTATGAACATGAATATATTTTCAATTCATTAAAACAATTTATCAATGCCTATTTAATATCGTAAATGTTAATGTTTAATGTCATTAAATTTTTTAAAGGTATTTTAACGATTTTCAGTTCGTTTGAATTAAATTAGAATACCTATGTTAAATATATATTCTCTATACGTACATCCTATTAGATTTATATATAATTATAGAAAAATCTATTACCTACTCGGAAGTCCGATTCAAAAGGCCCGTCCGGACACCATAATGAAAATGTCTACGAGTCGGTAATGTTTCCGTAAATATAAGAAAAATTTCGATATATTCCGTAAATGATTAATTATAATGAAAATTAACTAGGTTCCAGATGAATATATTATTTTAAGAACGTGAACGTGAAAGATATCAATTTTCAATGGTGAACGGAGGTACGTTCTGTTCTATTTTATTTTCCTCTCAATTTCATATGGACTTAATAAAATTATATCTACATGTATAGAACACTAACCGAAAATCCGTTTTTTAGCTAAAATGAAATTTTTTTATATATAGTTATGTAAATATTGATAGTAGGTACCTATATATAATATAATATTACCATTGAGATTATACTTTATGCACGAGTGTTTGAGCAGAGGTGAAATAACATTAAAAATATACGTTATTGGGAAAATTATTTCTTTAGATTTTAAAGTAGGTATACAACTCCAAAGTTGTAAAGTATTTGAGTAAAAGTATTGGAATATTGTTATTCAAATACTTTTTTGAATATTAAATACCAATTTATTTTAAATAATCTTATATTTATGTTTTATTATTTTATTAAAAATCAAAATGTCACATTTCGCAAATTGTACACGAAAAAAAATATGCCTATATAGGTATATAATATATATATTATAAAATCAGATAAGCTATATGATTTAAATAAATATTTAATAGATCAAAATTTAAAACCATGATGTGCTTATATAGTGTGATTATAAGCATGGTTAAGCAGCAGTGCTTCGAAAGAATATTCAACATAGGTGACGCTACTATAACAAAAAGAAGAACATCAATAACTGACAAATATTTTGAACAAATTATGTTCTTGAAATGTAATAGTCATATGGTCTATAATTATATTAATAATACACTTAAAAAGCATAATTTGTTCAAAATATGTCAGTAAATATTATGCAAAACTATTATTATACATATATGTATATTAATACAATTATGAATAAAATAAACATTTTTTTTTTAAGCATTTGAAAATTATTTCAAATACTTTTTTAATGTATTTGAGTACTTATTTAAATATATGGGATAAATAAGTACCTATTTGAGTATTACTCTAAATACTTGTTTCAACAATAATTTTTTTACTTAATACTCAAATACTTTTTAAAAGTATTCTTTATAGCCCTATGTACAAGTATATAGGACATTATAGGTACTAACTAGAATAAATTCGCTATCTATAGCAAAAAAATTTCTTTACACGAAAATTCCTACTCGGCTCTTTCTACCTGAAAATGTGTAACGCATAAACACACATTATAATAGGTAATACCCATTCACGTGGATGCGCATTGCTCGCTATACGCATTCAGAAACCCTAAGAATCTACACTAAAAACTATCCCAAGTCCTTGGCTGATGATATATATATATATATTAATTTAAATATATAATATAGATATTACGTCGTAGCACAAGTAGTACAAGCTCCTTAATGTTTGGTGTGAAGTTGGTGCAACTGATTTGCATTAACTTGTTAAGATGATCATCCGTTAACAGAGATCTGAAATTGTTTTTGATAAGGTTCATATTAGAAAAAGCGACTTCATAAACATATGTTGAAACAAACATCTTACACAGTTTTGTAACCAGGCTTTTTAGTTCTGGATATTTACTTAAACAAACGTATTTCATCCAGAATTGATCGCACTGTAAAATGTTCGGGACTTGAATAAATTTTTTCTTTAAACCCAAGTCTCCTGGAACTCGATTATTTCCATCTGCAGGGCAGCTTTGTTAGAGCCGAAAAGGCTTGTGGCTTCACTAATCCAATTGCCGCTGGGATGTAAAGAAAAACAATTGTTCAAAATTTTCCCTACATTCTCAATTTTTTAAATCGGTAAATCTATCTTCAAATTCAGATTTAAGCTTCTTTATAAAATTAATGAACTGACTGACATCAGTACCTTCATTATCATCAAAAACGGTTCTTAAGTTAGGAAAGTACAAACGTTCGTTTACAATATCTTGACAAAAGAGATCCATTTTCCTTGAAAAACATTTGATTTCTGGCAGTAGATGGCACACTAATTTTCCTTTACCTTGTAGTTTGAAATTTAAATCGTTGATATGTTTAAATATGTCCGTAAAAAAGTGATAGATATCGCATGTTCTTTTATATCAAGGAAATCTAAATTAACTATTTAAAATAATCTTTAGCACATAATTGATCGCTACTAGAGAGGAATAACTTGATCTCATCTAATATTACAAAAAATCGCTGGAGTACAAAACCTTTGCTCAACCACCTTACATTGTATAGTTGTAAATCGCCATACTGAGATTTAAATTCATTGAGAAATTATTTGAATTGACGGTGCTTAAGTGATGATTTGGCTCGAATAAAGTTTACTATTTTGATCACTTGTACCATTGTAACTTGGAGATTTAAATTTAACTTACAGCACAACACACTTTGGTGAATAATGCAGTGATAATCATTTTATTGCTTTTTGGGTTATTAATTAGTCTCTGAACAAAACCTTTTCTATTTCCAATCATCGATGGTGCGCCGTTTGTAATATAAATCAGTTCATTCTGGAAGAAACTGTCTATTTTCAGCTTCTAGTTTTCTTTTTTTTCTTTCCATACTCGATTTATACAAGAAAAACTAACAGTAACTAGAAATATTAAGTATATAAAACACGAACGGAACGTAAACACACACAGCACAGTAAACAGTTTGAATATTATCTATACTCACTGAACTAAAAACATGGAACGTGCATCATATATGATTCACATATTATTATAAAATATAAATTTGTGCCACCATGTAAACTACCACTTGTTTCCAAATCACGGATAAATAAAAAAAACGAGTAAACGATATTGAAATAACAATTATATTCTCTGATTATCACTGTTATATTTGTTGTTTATGATTATTATCACAGAACACTATCATTATCATGAATATTCATGATTATTGTATTTTGATAATTTAAACATTTAAGTTTTGTAAAATACCGAATTGTAAAAATCATTATTATGTTAATCTAATTTTTCTTAGGTTTTTGAAATATTAAATCAATACAATAATAAGTAGGTACCTATATAATATGGTTTATGTTTTAAATTACATTGATATTTGAAACTAGACCGACCATGAAGTACCAATTTTTCGTTCGTCCATTAATTCGGATTGACATCTCAATTATTGAAACCGTTTTAAGAAAAACTGTTTACTATTTATTTATTTATTTATTACAAAATGTTCTCATTTTTTAAAAAATACAATAAACTAACAGGACTGAACTAAAATAGTTCAGTGAATAACAGTCACAGCTGTAAACAATACCTACTCATTTATCGAATGTATTTAAGTAAATACTCAAATATATTTAAAAAGTATTTGATATAATTTTCACACTTTAAAAAAAATTGTAATTTGTAAATCTCATGATCATATCACAATATTCTCGTATTATCAATAAATAATATGTCTAAGAAAACGTTATTTTATCATGGAAACAAAAACGTCAGGAAACAATACGGTAGCCTTCTTATGGGCACAAATTGTACTCCCAATACGCGTTCCATGTTTTTAGTTCAGTGTCTATACTCGAAACTCTTGTCCGTCTTGGAGCGTTCGGCATTTATACAGCGCTCTACCACGCGTTCTACGTTCTTATCTTATTATTTATTATCGATTTATGATTGATGTCACCACATTGGCTTTCCCTCATTTATGATTATAGAAATACAGATTATTTTCAATTATTTAAATAATTTTTTTATCGTAATATTTTATATGACACACTTATACTTATACATTATACTTTTTATATTTATATTATAAAAATTTAAAACTACTCTAGATAAGGGCCCGTAAATATAGTGTTCCCGGTCCGCCAGTTGCGGGTGACCCCTGGTCTAGACATTAGTCTAACAGTCTATCCAAATCGGACGATGCTGTAACGATTTGTAAATATTTGTAACATAAGATCATGCAGTATATGTATTATAGTAATATAATATATTCGCATCCCATCACACTGACACTAATCACTGCAATGACTGCATTTTTAATCAATTTCGGATAACAAATCTTATACAAGTATAAAAATGGATCATGTACCTAACATCTTATACATACATACATACATACATACATACATACATAAAGAATATATAATATAATATAGGTATGTCTTAATAAAATAAATATATATATAGGTATAGATCATTGAACAAATACATGCATATTTTAGATTCTGAGTAGACCAAGAGAGCTATGGCAATATAATATATTTATACATATATATAAATAAAATAATACATGTGTCTTATACATAAACCTACATTTAAAAAAATCGTAGAATAATCTATATATCCTATAGGGAGAAAATTACTAGAAATAGAAGCAAATGGAAAAAGCACGTAAAAAAAGCAAATGAAAAATAAATCATTTTAGTCTTCAGTATTTTATTTTATTATTAATTTTTTTTTTTTTGTCTCTATAGTAGTCTCTAGTATTTTATTATTAATATTTTTTTTTGTTTTTACAATTCGTTACCATGGTTCCAGTATCAATATTAATAATTTTAAACATTTTTGTTAGGTTTTAGATTTCTATATTCTATACATGCATAATATATTATATAGGTATGTTAAACAGATTATTCATGGAACAATAGTTTATTGTTATTTAAAACCCAGAATTCAGTATGTTCTCAGATATATAAGTGGGCTCTCTATTATAATACTTATTTCTTTTTGCGCTTAAATGGACTCAACACAACCGCTTTTTAAGCGGTTCTGTATAGTCAATTTTTTATGAAATTTGTTGAAAAAAGTCACAATACAAAAGTATATGCATTCATTTTAAAAGTATTCAAAATAGTCCTTCTTTGCCAGTAGGTACTATTTTTTATTGTTGTGTTATCACAACATGCCAATCAAATAATTTATTACCTATATTTTATAATAAACATGTTCGTGAATTTCCATAATTGTGGCTTTCTGAATAAATTTAGACAAACAATGTATCTGAGCAAAACTAAAGGCGAGAAGTTAAACTTTGATTTAATCGGATAGAATTAAAAATTAATTAATATACAGCTTTTTATGAAGACTTGAAATTAATAAAAATCTTGTTTTACAATCGGCTATCATTTATTAACAAAAATTCATTTTCAAAAATCATTTAATGAAAACACAAAATACATCATAAGGAACTCAGAACTGTTTTTAAAATTAAAATCGAACTAGTTTTACACTGTTAATTTATGAAAATACAAAGACCATTTAAGGTACGCGCACACTGCCGCGGTGGCGGTGGCGATAATCGCCATGGTTGTTATAATAATAATGTATTTATTTAATTTACAGCGTATTGTGGATAATATCTAGATTGTTGATACTATACACATTATTATAAATACTAAATATATAATAAATAAACAAACACAAATATTATATTTTAATATATAAATTAAATAAATAATAATATATAAGGTAATAAAACCTATAAAACCTATACATATTATCATTGATTAAATATAGTATATACTATATATAATCCATGATATTATGTATAAGTAGATATTCATTCTAATACATTTTATTAGTAGGTACAGTTAAAATATCGCAGCGCGGTGTCGGTAAAAATTGTGCGTTCTGCGATATAATATGCTGTTACTAGATACCTACGTATACAGTACCTATATGTAACTTAAAATTATATAATATAATATAATATATTATATAATATTTATTTTATATAGGTACCTACCTACCTATCTAACTACTTCTACATTAAATTTTATCTACCTACTTCTATACAATTTCAAATTTTAATAGGTAGCTTTGGAAGTCTTATTTATTTATTTAGTAATATTTGATTTCTCTATACGGTCTGATAATATCTTACAATTTTACATTAAATTAATTAATTTAATTAATCTAACGTTATTTTCGATAAACTATAATTTATATCGATTTAATATCAAATAATAATATCAAATGCTGACAATTTGTTTCGCTGAATTCACTGAAGTACTACGTGTTCATAGTTCATAGAAATCTTTACAGTTTATTGTAGACGATATTATCTAGATTGTTGATACTAAGTATACAGGTATATAAAAACCCAAACAATATTATTATTTAATATTATTTAGGTACATACATAAATATACATACTCACCTATATTATATACGTTTGTAATTATTTACAAATATATATTATAATAAATATGCTAATATTAAGCATATTATTAAAATAAATAATAATATATAGGTACATATTATTATGTAAATAATACATTTTGTATAAAAATTGAAGTGAATTGCAAATGTGTGCGAGAAATAATAAAGAAAATAATGAAATACCGCGGCGCGGTGGCGGTAAAAATTGTGCATGCTGCGGTATTCGAAAATATCGCGGCAGTGTGCGGACCACCATTGAAATACATGGGATACAGTTTTACCGCCACCGCGGCATTGTGCGCGTACCTTAAAGCGTTCAAAAAATCTAGGTGTTGCATCTTCTTAAGAAAATAACTGGGAAAATTGAAAAATTACCTCTTTAAAGTACCAACTAGAATCAATTATTAATATAAAAAAACTCTTTACTCCAAAACTGCCATTTGTTCTACACAAAATAATATCTAGACAAACGTAAATGTTGAAACCAATATATTCCTCGTTTCGCTCAGAATCTATATATAATAGAGAAAAACGTAATATATGGAAATAAGAATATTAGGTATAAGCAATATGGAAGATTTCTATTTTGAAACGCCATTTACGAGGGTTTATGTGGTGGAGGGTCCATTTTTGAAAATCAAATAGATACTTAACAAAAAATGTTTTCATTTTTTTTTTTGCAAACATAATAAATATATATATAAGTTATACGTGCCACGTAAAAATGTATACATTGAATTTAAAAAAAAATTCTTTACCTGACAATGATGACACAAATTTAAAGTTTTTATAGAAATTGTATTATCTGGTGAGACCGCTCACATAGGTGCATATGAAATTTTCGGGATACTTTGCGTGCATTATATTGAAATGATGATAAAAAAAAAAAAAATGTGAGCAATTACCTAGGTACCTAATATTTGTGTTTAAGTTTTCATATATACATACAATGAAATTAAAACAATTATAACAATTATTATTCACAATATTAGGTCATATATATTATATACCTATATATATATATATGGACTCAGAGCTGTAAAGAATACTTTTAAAAAGTATTTGAGTAAGTAAAAAAAAATATTATTGAAAAAAAGGATTTAGAGTAATACTTAAAAAAAGTATTTGAAATGATTTTCAAATACTTGAAAAAGAAAGTATATATATTTTATCGATAATTTTATTAATACAGATCTTCTTCTTCTCTCCCTACTATATGGGGTTGGGCACCCTAGTCCTACACTTCTACTTAACTCTATCTCCTGCATCTTCTTAATTTACCCCTACCTTCCTCGTATCACTCCATCACATCCCTCACCTCTTTTTTGGTCTTCCTCTCCGCCTCTTTCCATCAACATACAATTCCTTAATCTTACTGCCTCAGTCTCTTCTCCTTGATACGTGACTGAGCCATCTTAATGTATTCTTCCTCATTTTGTCAACTAGGTATCGAAGCTACTTCTATACTACCTCTTATATACTCATTCCTTATTTTGTCCTCTCTAGTCACTTCACTTATCCACCTTAACATTCTCATATCTGCTACACTCATTCTCTGTTTTATCTTCCTATCTACTGCCCAACATACAACATTGCAGGTCTCACCACTGTCTTATAAAATTTACCTTTTAACCTAATAGGGATTCTTTTATCACACAAAATACCTGACGATTCTCTCCACTTCATCCATCCACACTTAATCCTGTGTTTCATAACCTTTTCGTACAACGGACCCTAAATACTTGAACCTCTCAACCTCAATCATTTTATTAATATAGCTGTATATATAATAATAATAATAATAATAATAATAATAAAATATATTTATACATAATATTTACAAACATATTTTGAACCAATTATGTTTCTAAAATGTATTTATTAATATAACTACATGACTATTAAATTTCAAAAATATAATTTGTTCAAAATGTCTGTAATTTATATTGATGTTCTTTTTTTTGTTTTAGTAGCACCACCTATGCTAAATATTCTTTTAACTGAAGCACTGCTACTTAATAATGCTTATAATCACACTATAATAGTATAATCACATCATGATTTTAAACTTTGATCTATATATATACATATATATGATATATAGCTTATCTGATTTTAAAATACATATTTTTTTTTCGTGTAGAATTTGCGAGATGTAACATTTTTATTTTTAATAATATAGTATAACATAAATATAAAATGTAAAAGTATTTCAAATAAATTAGTATTCAATACCATAAAAAAAACTATTTAAATATTACTCAAATACAAGAAAGAAAAAAGTATTTGAATAAAGTATTGAGTACTCAAAAAAGCATTTGAATAAGTACCAATATTCAAATACTTAACAACTCTATATATGGTATAGGTACCTACGATACAATAAATAACGTCAATTTAGATTACAATGTAGTTTTCACTTAACAAATATACAGGTATTTTAAAAGTTAAATAATAATTTTAGACTGCTTTCACATTAATGTATTATTACGTATATGTAATTTAAATGTATGTATATATTGTATTATTTATTTTATTGTATTAATTTTTATTATAAACTGTCATTGCTCGCCAAGTAAAAAATATTTATTGATAATGAATACCCACATACATTTTTCCTCAGTAATAACTGCAACTAATAACATTAATAATCAAAGATACCTATATAGTATATACCTAGTTAAAAATTTATAATTTTTGCCATTAAATAATTATTCTATAATTGGTTTTTTTACAGTTACCTAACTTTTATAATCATGGATTAAAATTAATGATTTAATACATTAGGAAGCATCAAATATATAAGCATAGGTACATATTTTAATATAAATTCTAAATTTTTATATTAATTTTAATACATATATTAACAGTTTTCTAAATATTAATAAGAATAACATAGTAAAAATGTATATTGGTAAGCATATATTTCAAAAATACAATTTTCGGTTTTATAATTTTGAAGGATAATTTAAATTTTTTATAATTTTATTTTTTTTATTAAATTTTATTTATCGTTAGTATTTTGTTATTAACGAGTCAAAAAAACATTTTGTTAACTATAATGATAACCTTTTAACTGAAGGCTTTTGGGTAAATTTAACTTATTAAAGGTATACCTTATTGGAGTTACTTTTTTTCATTAGTTGATTATAATAATTAAGCAATTATTGCTAAATTGTTTCCGATACATTGTAATGATCAAAAATTAATTAAAAGTAACACAATATTCCTAATTAATGTTTAAATTTGCAGGTATTTATATGGATTGATTTTGTTCTGACAATAATGTGAATACTGAATATACCTATACATTATATTATAATATAATATAAGACTATGTGAATCTGTATTTTATTGTAATTATAATATATTATTGTTTAAAATAATACATAGTGACGAAAAATATTAGGTTTTCACCGTTTTAATATAATATTCTAATTTGATTTAATATACACACATTATAATATATACCTTGTTCGATGGGCACTCGCTGTTTCAACCGGCCTTTGCCAAAACACATTTTTAACGTTTTCATTCCCCAAATCTTCTTGTGCTCCTTTTGTACCGCGCCGGGACAATTAAGTATTATAGTATCACGACACTGCATTTTCATAAAAAATAATTCTTTATATATATTCTGAACGGCGCAACGGCACGCACGTAGTAGTCATATGAATAGATAATATTTTAAAGAAGAACGACTTTGTAAAAAATTACAAAAGAAAAAAGAACACGTTATTGCGCGTGTTGTATAATTTAGCTGTTTTAGCTAAACGTTTTAAGGGCAAACCGCTGCGATTTACTTCCCATGATGCAGTCGACTGTCGAGTTTATATTAAAACTATAATGCCTATCTCCAACTTGTCCGCAAATTATGGCGATAAGATAACCATATGAATCAAATATAAGAAAATTACCCAGATTATTTAAGTTCTTTTTCGTGTGTAGAAATGATTAAATTCGAATACAGAAAATTATTTAGAAAACGAATAAAATATTTTTCATAAAGTTAAAATACGTTTTATTATTATTATTATTATTATTATATTTTTAACATAAATATAATTACTTTACCGATGTAATTTTTCTTAAAATAATTATACGAAAATAAAATAAATATTAATAGGTATTGTTTAATATAATAGATATTTATTAGCACATTTGGTTTGATTGAATTTAAGAACGTATCCATTACTATACACATAAATACGAATAATTAAAATGTTTACTAATATTCAAGTTAATATTTTAAAATACTGTTTAGAAGCATATGTGCTCGGAGGGGAGTCTCTTTTGTCACTTGGCATTTTGGAAACACATAACCAGTACCTACATATTATATTATTATATTATGAAAGTGAATTAATTTTCACATATAATACGTTAAGTTTTTTTTTTTTTTTTTGCTTACCTATCTCAAAAAATTACTTACTACGCACGCGTCTCCACTACCTAATACATAATGTACTTATACCTACTTTAAAACGTCTAGTTTACCTATAAACAATGTATTTCAGGCACGGATCAATAAGATTATGGAAGAGGTTAAAAACTATAAATATAAAGTTATGTTCTTTATTTTAATAATTATTACTACAAAATGAACTTGCTTATAAGTTAATATTATATAATATATAAGGTATAACATTAATATTAATAATACAATAATTTTATTAAATTATTGTTGTACCTATCTATTTTGGTGTTGAGTTACTTGTAGAATTATTTATATATGTACTTATATACTTATTAAATTCGTCGAACAAAACACTTAAAAGTATCCGGAGAGTGGTGAGAGTAGTGCAAAGCCCCCTTGTTCCCCTCTATTGTATTTATGTACCACGCGCGTATAAAGTAATCTTAATATTTATATAATTTATCATAGATATTATAGAATTCTTCATCATATTTAATGTACATAATATTGTGTACAGATGAAAAATAATTCGATATTAATAATGTATACATAAATTTGTATTAGATACGAATAAAATATACAATATGAATTTTTATTTATAAACATTATTTCTGTGGCGTTATAGCAAAACCTGATTTATTTAATATTAAACAAGTGCTGCTAATTTCCATTCATGTTCTATTGAAAAGACGACATTTCAGGTCTTGCTGTCATATGAAATATATGACATTTTTATAATCCTTTATGTCCTCGGATAGGAGGATAATGTAGCATCATTATTTTAGATTTGAAAGCAATGATATTATACTACTACTACTATTATTATTATTATTATTAATATATCATTAAATTCAATAAATACGATTCTGAGTGGTGTATTTTTTTCATTTTTTTTTTTTTTTTTAATGGGGGGGAATTAAAAATTATTTCTCTAAAAAACAAAATATAGAATTAATTTGCTATCAAAACAAACTTTTTTTTAAATGTATTTTAAATATAATATACTAGCTGTCATAGTGTTATATACCGGGCTTCACCCGTGATTTTAATTTATATTTCCCTCTAAATGCATTATGAAAATTCTATTAATATTATATTGATATATTTAATTTAGTTATTATTTTTAGTGTCGAATAAAAATTAAAACTAACTAATTAAATTATTGTATATAGTATTATCATTGATTAAATATTTATATATATTTAATCAATGGTATTATAGTTTAGTATAATATGGTACATATATATATACTACTTATGCACTATAGTACCAAATATAAGTGTATAGTATAGACTATAGAAAGTATTTTATCAAGCTTAAGGAAACTACTAGAATAATCGAAAAATATCATGTTCAAAGTACCACCTAAAACAAATTATCTATTGTTCGCATACACACTCCAAAACTCCTACTCGAAAAGTTGTTCACAGAGAAATATAAAAATATAAACATCATTGTAAAATCAATAGCGTTCTTGTTTCGCTCAAAATCTAAAATGAAAAATTTTTATTGGAAAAAAGACACATCACTTATTAGCTTCTGTAATAATAGATAATAATAATAATATTCAGATTTAATATTTGATACAAGTTGATAATATATATAATAATATATCACTTCGCCAGATCCCCTTTTTATTACAATACGGTATTGTAATATTGTCAATACCTTATTGTTATTGTTATTATAACTTATCAATCGCAGTATTTAATATTGTGTATTTATCATTTCGGCATAAAAATTAGCACAATATGTACTGTAAACATTCAGTCTCGCATTTTTCCCATAAATATTAGCCAAGATGTTGGTTGATGAAGTTGTGACAAATATTTATAATCACCAGCCAGAAAATTTTCCAATAGTTACGACGCCACTAATTCATAATGGTTTTTAATATTAGGTAATATATACGTCCGCATAGCCATCCCGAGAGGGAAGGGGAGTGATGGATACCCTCCTGATGATACCTTCCCCCACCTCAGGAAACTTGACGGAAATTATTCGGGGCCCAAATCGGATAAATTAGCCAAAAAGTGTATATGACCTTTTTTTTTACTTATTAATTCTTTTTTTGGAGGACACCACATCCCATTCCGTCATATAATAAAATATTTCTTCAGGATGGCCCTGTATACAATATACGCCTACAGAGTGGTTTCAATTAAAAACGATATTGCGATTTTTAACGGTGCGCGCGTATATAAAGACTTATTTACACTTATATACGCGTTAAGTACGGGGTTTGTGTCGTAAACGGCTTAAGGCGGTATTTAAAAAATTAGAATGACAAACGAAAATCGCACTCGAATAACACAAAATGGGAAACATGTTATTCAAGCGGCTAATGCGCGCCGCGGTGTTTATCTTATATAATGATATCACCGGGCGGCGTCCCCAGCGCGATTGGCGGCGGTGTTGTTGTTTTTCCAGCCTCCCTCGTTTTCCACGGGATCAGTGGATTTTGACGGGACGTGGGGAGACTGTTGTGCGATACACTATTTGGTCCGTATAAGTAAGAGTATACCTACCAATATATATATATATATATATATATATATATATGCGTATATTTAAAAAATAAAACACACGATGGCAGAGAGGCGGCTATATGTATATATATACATAGGTCCAGGAATAAGACGGAAATATCGTGAGTCATCGGAAATATCGGGCCGACGACGGTCCGTGTCGGTCTGCGCGTATTAATAGAGAGCGAACGCGCAGGGACCTCCCACGTAATAATAATAAAGCGACGCGGCATGGGAAACGGCGGCGTGTACATAAATGGACCTCTTCCGGCCGGTCCCTCGGCGACAAAAACAAAAGGTTTCACAGCCATATACATATAGGTACTGCAGGAATATATTCCTACATACGTACACTTATATACACGCGGATCCCTTTTTACACGCCCCGCGGTAATCCCCGTACAATATTCCGCACCATTTTTATGGCTTGACAATTTATTTATTTTTTTTTTTCATTTTTTCATTTTTTTTAATCTCGTTAAAACGTAGACTATAATATAACGTGTACTGTACATTTCAGTATAGGTGGCGTGTATCTAAGAAAACGAAAAAAAAAATATTAATAAAACAATATATACACACCTCCTATATGGGCATGTAACAAAATTGTTAAAAGTCGAAAAAATAACAGGACGTATGTATATACGTATATAGGTTAAAAAATACACACAATGTTGATGGGCCAAATAAGTGAGAACCTATGACGCGTGTTTTCACCGTAAATACTTGTAATATACACTAATATAGCTGTACATATAAGCATTAAAACTTTTCAACTATACCATCAAAGAATATTATATAGACATCAGAATAAATTATAATTATTATCGTTTGTTCGGTGAAAATAGTTTAAATGTGGCTTTATTAAAGCACTACCTACATAATATTCGATTAGACGTATTATATCACTACGTATAATATGTACATATGTCGGGTAAATAATTAAATTTATAATTATTATTAGTTGATTTAAAGTAAGATTATCAAATAATCTTATGTAGGTGTAATTCCATGTTTTGATCATATTATTATATAAACCAGTGTTCGGAAAGAACGACGTAATACATGCGTTCACGTTAATATTTTGTAAACGATACGCGAACGCCACTCGTTTCTGTTAGAGAGAGCCTAGATAACAAAGAGAGTGGCCAACTATAGGTGATGATTTTCTATTGGTCTACTGTTATCAGTTGTTATGGACGCCATTTTCCGCACCAAATGTCATTAAAATAGCGTAGATAAACATACGATTTTCACGTTTTTCTGGTGTTTTTGAAATAAAATATAAAATTTCTCTTATATATTATTCATAAGTGATCAGGTAATAAATTTCTATTATATTGCGATATTACTTACATGTATTTTATTACATTTAATACACTTTTTTAGAATGCCTTCATATTGTGCGTTTGGATGCACGAATGTCGAATCGCAGTAAACATGGGCTTACATATATTAAATGGGTTTTAAATGTCTTTAACTCTAAATTTTTATCCTAGAGCTATGGTCAACTTTTTGCCTGCATTATTTTAATGGATTTTTTTAGTGCCCAACTTCTGGAAAAATTTCCGGAAAATTTATGCGGGAATTATATCGCACGAAAAATGACGGCTTATCACTGAATTGGCCACTCTCTTATTATCTAGGCTCTCTAGTTCTGTCAAATAGAACGTGAACGTGAACGGCGTTCATATTTTTGAGAAATTGGAACACTTTTCAGGCCGTTCAAATTAAATTAAAATATGTTAAAATGTCGATATAAATTTAAATATAATATTTAAAAGTCCAATTTCCTTGGGTCCGCTATATAAAATGAAAATTAGTTTTCTTTAAATTGGTAATTTTTTAGTATACATTATATATAAGAAAAATGTATATTTTGTTAATAATTGATTAATTCAAATAAACGCATTCATTTATTCTTTTTAAAGAACGTGAGTGTGAACATGTTCTTTTTAAATACATTTGAACGTGAACGAGTTCAGTTTTTATGTATTGAACGTGAACGAATTCAATTTTTAAATGAACGCTTCGATCACTGTATAAAACAGACACACGTATCTACACGTATTCAATGTTTAGAACAGCGCGGATTACAAAAAAAAAATTATTCCTCTGTTTCTCCACGCATCTTATCTAAACTTTTTATGCTTAGGTATAACGACTTTAATATATCGTACAATTTCACTATTGATTATATCAATTATTAATGATTTCTATTTGACGGAAAAGTGAATCGGTAAAAAAGAAAAAAGATGCCGTTTTAGTAGAAAATGGAAAAAGTTGACCAAAAAGTTAAAAATTATATTGTAGTTTGTTGACGCATCACGTGCATATTACTTTATTATAATATTCCGAAGTTATAACATTTAGTTATAATTAAGTATTCAAACTTGTATAAACGTTAATAGTATCGTTATCTAGTTAAACTCGCATATTGAGCAATTTCTTTAGTCATTTAACAAATGATAATTTTAGTGCCTACCAAAGTATCATTATTAACTCTATATAATTAGTATTATTGTCTAAATTTTATATACCTAATTTCGTTGAAAAAAAAAAAGTTTGTTAAAATACAATTAGATAAAATATATTTTTAAGCATAAATTGACCGGTTAAAACTTTATTTGGTAATGAGTAGCTAGTTAGATATAAAACAATAATTATTATTTGTTAAACTAATTTAGGTTTTTTTTTAATAAGTAGGTACCTACATATATTTCTAAAATAAAATAAAATATATTTTTAATTACATCCATCTTATCACACTTAACTTGTGTTATCACAGACAGTCTTGAGCTTGTAAAATTGAGAAGGAAATACGCGCAAATAACGAATTTACTGTTTTCAGGTAAAATGTTCAGTCGTAAGTACTGATGCACCGATATATATATATATATCTGATGAATAGATATAGGTACCTATTTAAAATATATTTAATGCTTTAATAATAATTATGAAATATCCATTTTTTCATTAATAAACGAAATCGTATTATTTAAATATGTGAAAGATACTATAAAAATGTATATATTAAATATATTTTTTTATTTTCAAAAATGATATACATAGGGTGTATATATACAGCTATCAAAACATATAACTTACATTAATATCTAATATATAAATATCTAAGTTTAATCGATCTCTAAACACTGTAGTTTATCAGTAATATCAATAATATTAGTAATAATTAGATAATAATATTATTATATTTTAATTAATACTACACTGTATGCAGTAGCGTAGCTACAGATATACATTTCGAGGGAGAGATGTTCTGACTGATGCATTCAAATATGTTTGTCGATATTTCAGTACGTACGCGTATTTATCCATACATATATTATTTGTTTGATTTAAACGATTAACCATAAATAAAAATTACATCGGTATACCACAGGGGCGGACTGGGACAATATTTCAGGCCGGGAATTATATTTTAGTCAGGAAGCTAAGATTATCGTAGTATATGAAGCATAAGTGGAGATCCTATGTAATATTAGGGGGAGGGCTTGAATATTGCAGCAAAATATTGCTAAAAATCATAGATTAGTGATATTTTCAATTTACAATCAAATATACGTGATGGGAAACATGTTCAATATAAAATATTATTAAATAATTATAGCATTAGAACATTTTTTTACATGCTCAAAACAACTATACAATATTTGGGGAGAGGGCTAAGCATTTTTTTCTGCAGGCACGAACGTTGGGCGTAATTAAGTTTGCAGAGTTGTCGGAAGCAAACATTTTGAATTATTTATAATTTATCGGGACCTTGGTTATTAAGCTACAAGAGGGATTTTTGAAAAAAAAAATCGAAAATAGTCACGTTTTTAAAAAATATTTCAAATGAAATGTTAGAAATCGTTAAAATAATAAAATAGTTATAAAGTTATAGAAAATAGCCTTCGTAGCTCAATCAAAAATATGTGAACAAAAAATGAAGTGAATCAAACGTACGGTTTGGCAATATTATCACGCCCTTCCACAGCCTTGAAATCGGCATTTGGAGAAAAACGTGCGGACGTGAGGTGCACGTGATCCGACGACCACGACAGGAACGAAAGTCTGCTGATCATGTGATGTGTGGCAGGTACGATGCAATTGTCGAACGGCCGGTTCAAATACGTATAAGTTTGTCAATATTTTAGATATTGGATTCGTTGTGAGCTTAAAATATTTTTAAAAGACTTACCTTTTTTTTTTAACATCGGGAAACGTATATCATCTCCTTAAGGGGCCTCCTACCACCATTTTTTTTTTTATCAAAAACTATTCATTCTAATTCTAACAGTCCGGCACGATGCGTACTCCGATAAAAATTTTGAAAACGTATATATATTTTTCATTGCTTACTCGAAGGAATGATCGAGCCACATTTTTTATTTTCATATTATATACTCCGATTAAAATTTAAAACCATTTAAAGTTTCCAAAATTTTCAACGTTTTGAACATAAATATCTCAAACAATTTTTAAAAAGTGCTTCGATCATGTTATGAAAAATTCGAATATATTTTCAAAATTAAAATTGATTTACTTATTGCGACTTTCTGATGGACACAAAATCGTCTATTTGAATGAAAAATATACATTTTTTCGTAGTTATAAAATAGATAGATATATGTGCGTTGTGCACGTGGGTGCCTGTAATTATTGCTCCCTGTATACTTTTGATACGAGTTACTAACACTAATGATCACGTACGCCTCACACAAATACAAAATCATAATGATAAAGTATAATAAATTGCCTAAATAATACTCCTTAGAATCGTTTAGTGTGGAGATACCTTAAGTAATTTCGAAAAAATGTATATCAATATTTACGAAAAATTAAAGTGTATACCTGAATTTAGCTCTTTTAGAGTACAAATAGTACTTGTGACCTTGCTTAGAGAATCACGCTTGGAATTAAAATCGAAAAATGAACTAATATTTTTACAACTTTTACTAGAATTTAATAAGTTTTTTTAATTTTTATGTTCTCTAGCAGCACCACCTGCACGTTTTTTCGTTTCCGAGTTCATCGATTATTATTATTATTAATATTTTTTTTTTTTTACAAAAATAAAAACAAAACAAAAATACAAAATTGCATTGTTACAAGATACTGTCCAAGTGTCATTCCACTGACTTGTGACTTACATACAAATTCGGAACGTCTAGATAATTATTATCGACTTTTATGATCGTTGTGCGCTATATAAATGAGAAATAATTACACTGCATGATGACAAAACGTCTACGTGAAAAATATAATGTTTCAAAGTCAAATATTTAGTACATACTTAATAGGTACTCGTAAATATCTATAAGTTACAAAATATAAAATTCAGTGAAGTAATCAGTTCTCGTGCTGAAGGTTTGTCAAATACTTTCAAGAAAACATTTGCCAATGCGATTGGTATTTAGTAGGAGTTCTTTTTAAAACTGTATGATTTTCGATCAAAATTACCCTTAGAATATATTTAAACATTTTTTAAAATTAACGACAGTCCATTCTGTCAATAATCATACCAGGCCACCGGGAATCTTCTCGATTCTTTTAGTCCACCCCTTGTATACCAACATCATACATATTTTATACGTCCATATAGTAATTTTCATTCGAACAATATACAATCAATGGGTATAACTCATCTCTAAAATACATCTAGAAAATAAATATAAAAAATGCGGTTATTAATTCTGCATGGCGGTTCAACATATTTTCGAACTTTATTTGTAGGAAATTACTTTTTGACTTGAGGAACGTATTATATGCGAGTAGATTAATCATTTATTGAAATATTACTCGTATAGAAAATAAACCGAATCAAATCGAGGGAGACATGAATGTGCACTTAACGACATTCACCCTTTTGTACATGATTGAATCGTTCGGTGTTAAATAAGCATAAACAATATTTTATTCCAGTGATTTTAAAAACGAATTGGCTTAACAATATTGACATTTTATTTAATAGCATTACTATAGAGCGTGTTGCAGGCGTTTCTATTTTACAATAAAATTCAATTTCCATACTAACTAATAATATAACTAATAATAATATATCATTACAGGTGACAGATGTTATTTTATTTACCCAATACCGAATCCATGTTTAACTTTTTTAATAGCATAATATCTTTATTTTCATACACAAATTCCATTCACATTGCCCGTTGGATATTGTATACTTTTCAACTAAGTCTAATTAAATTACCTACTATATATGATTACTAGTGACTCATATTATTATTGTATTTTTAATGTTTTGAAATATGCGACAATAAAAGTCACCTATACAATATAAATTCAAAAACTTTATCTTGTTAAACATAATGTGTACATGTTATACACGCATTCAAAATATTTGTATTCAAGTTTTTATATATATATATATATATATACTATAATAAAGTATTATTATACTTATCTATGATATATATTGGTATAAATATTTAAAAAAGTAAAAGTTAAGCATTTACCTGTAGGTACCTAACACATATATCTAAGTTGGGTCATCGACTCTTCGAGTATACAAGATGATTCAAATGTGTTTTAAAAATTATATATTTTTGTTTCTAAAGTTGTAAATTTAATTATAATATGTTACATATTTCAGGTTATGTTATTTTACTATTGTTTTCCTCACAATACTATATATATATATATATATATGCTATTACTATATACCTATATTATAATAAGTCTTATTCAATACCAATCCTCCCCCTTCATTATTTTTATTTAACGAACGGTAATGAATAGGCCCCGAATTTTAATTTCCTAAAAATATCAAAAAGTGCCCTTTTAAAAAATGCACTTAGTACCTAAAAACTCTGAAAAATGTCTTAAAAAATGCCCTAATAAAATTTTTTTTAAAAAAAATTCATCAAAACATTGTTATAATAATAAATACAATAAAAAAATTAATTTTTCGAAAATTGTATGTAATCGGCTAACGACAGGTGTGACACTAAGATAAATTAAAAATTGATTTTATTTAAAAATCAAATTAACTGATGTTATTTTAGTATAAAATTAAAAAAATATTTGTTTTTATATTTCAATTTTGTGTGAATTTATTTTTATTTTTATGTCGTAATATTAACAGAAATAGGTTTAAAATTACATAAAAAAATAAATAAAGTCCTAAAAATGTTGAAAATGTCCTAAAACATCAAAAATTCCGATAAATGCAAAAAAAGTTCATTGTTAGAATAATGTGTACCTAAAACACATTTATATTTTGGAAAGCATCGTGTCAAGTCAAGCATTCCAAAAAAAATATGCAAATGCATCGAAATTTGAGCCAATGACATACTGAAAAATGAATATACATGCATAAAATTATATAAAAAAACTTGTTGTTTACATAACACTTCTAATTTACTGAATTTTGATACACCTACTTCATACTTGTAATATAAGTACCTAATATAAGTACCATACGTAGTTAAGTATATATTTATTACTAAGATTATAAATTTTTTTAAATTATTATTATGAATAATCTAAAATTCATAATTCATTCTCAGTGATTACAAATTAATATTAAATAGTAGGCACCTAATTTTAGAAATATTCAGGAATCCACTCATACTGCAAAATTGTTATTTTCATTCTTAGTCGTAACATATAAGTGAAATTATCACAATTTTGTAACCTCGAAAAAACTAAGGTAATAATAATTACAACTAACTATCCGTATGTTCCTAAATTCATCAGATTGGTTAGCCCGCTGGATTTAATCGTTCCTAATTTCAGCAGATGGCCTATCTGCTGGAGAGGAGGTAATCAAGAGAATTGCTTTATCAGCAATCTGCTATTATTCGGCTGGTCGAATATAAAACCAGATGGTTTTGATAAGAATTGTTCGCGGGAAAAGTTACAGATACAAATACTGATAAAGTGACGTATATAATATACAGTAGATATATTGTGGTAATTCTGTGCCTATTTTATTCTAATTGCATAATTTTGTGTCTATTGTATTTACTTTTTCTACGATTCGTGGTTAATGTTAATTTAAAATGGAAATTATATTTACCCATTCGAACTGTGTTTACATAAAAAATTTAAAAGTAGAAACGATTTTGTCATCATTTGTTGATGGTTTGTTTATATTTTTGTAATAAGTGTAATAGTAGCAGGGGCGTTTTCACAATATTTCTTCTTTACGTTTCAAAGTAAAGTATACTTTTATACAAACTAAAACACTAAAATTGAATATTAGCATATTAATAGAACAGAAAATATCGCTAAAAATAAAAAAAATACACTTAAATACACCCCCTTAAATACACCACTGGCTTTAGGTATCGAGGTATATATATATATATATATATATATATTGAGACATTCTATAAACATTTATTTTTTGATTATTGTATAACTAAATATTTTAAACTTATTAAATAAATCAATAGATATTTTGGTATTGAAAAACTTGTAGAATTATTTGTATATAAATCAATAGGTAATATTTATGTCCTAAACTCCTAACTATTTGTACCTATTGGTAATATCTGTTAAATATTTATTATAAATTATTGATTAGATAAAGCTAATTATTGTGGTTGATTGTGGTTATAAGAAATAATCAACACAAACATGTTGAAAAGCTTTAACAAATAATGCGTTCCTGAATTCTAATAAATTCGCTGAACAATCCGCTACATCAGTAAATGAATTTAGGAACACACGGAATATATGTCTAGTCACCTAGATACATTATTTACGAAATTAATTATAAACGAATTTTGTATTATAATATATATCACAAAAAATTTTTATAACACCAATAATTCCTATTCCACGACAAAGGAAGTGATAGGAAAAATAATAAATTGAGCTAACTTTTCTTTAAATACTAGTACTTTTTTCAGAATATTTTGTACAAATATATCGAAATAATTTAAGTGCGCAAATTAATTTACAATTATTATTAATTAAAACATCAAAAAAATTAATGTTTTTGTCAACTACTTCTAAACTACTGATTATTATAGTCTATCAATCTTAGAATGTACTTTAAATCAATTTATCATTATTCATTTTATTTAAAAATATATAAATATAATTTAAACTAAAGTATAAATTTTACATTTATTTAAATAATATTTAATTTTAGAATAAAGAGTTAGAAAATTGTGCCTATATTTAAATATAATGTCTAAAAATATAATTAATATTATATGTTAGTTTAAAAAAACTTTAAAGGGTCAGGAAATATTTTGACCGTTTTCAAATGAGAATATTTTAAGATCGTTTTAGTGCATATTATCTTGAACTTTTACTCGCAAATTGCGAAAACACGAAAATCTACTCGGTTTAATAATATGCATATAGCACAAGTAAATAGGCACGTCGGCTAAATTCCATTTTCGCCAGCACTACGCATGTTCCCCAGACATGAAATAAACGATAACAATATCATGGATGAAAGAGTGTTGGTACCTATCTTAATAATAATAATATGTGTGCAAAGGTGAAACAAGTTTTGAATAAACAAAATGATAATGCAAGACGTGTTTTATTAATGGATACTTTTTAAATGATAACAATAATATATTACAATAATTTAAAATTAAGCCGGAAATAATATTTCCATGAATTCTGTCGTTTACTCCATGTCTGGGGGACATTTTCTGCGCCGTGTTATCTAACTGACGTATGACGTGATAATAATACGAGTACGTCTCTACTTATTATGATATGTACTATGATCGTCGTCGGAAGACGGAAGTCAACAAAACGGTAGATGATATAACCTAACCGCGGTGCGTTCACGCGTGATTAACATTTTTAATTGAATTTTTCCCCTCCGTGTGTATTTTATTTTTATCCGAAAAGTGTACACAGGACTCGTATCTAATATATAAGTACACAAGTATCGTTTATGCCGTTTGTGTGTTTATCTGTGGTCGGATAAGAGTGACACGACAGCTTTTTATCGCCAACCGTTCTTGTATGTGTGTACGCCGTCGGCGGTGGTGTTGTCCAATACACGCGCACGTGCCGGTTTGTCTGCACGTGTAAGCTCGTCGTCGGGCGACAAATAATACGAGCCGGGCCCTTATATAATGAGTCATCCCCCGGCTGCCGCCGCCGCCGGGCGTGTATTAGGGAGGTTCGACTTTAAAAAAAATATATATATATCCGCAGCATGTGATGTGGATATTTATTATATTATACCAGTGTTGGCTAAGTTACTTTTAAAAAGTAACTAAGTTACGTTACTAGTTACAAAACTAAAAGATAACTAGGTTACTTTTTCGTTACCTAAATACAAAAGTAATAGCGTTACATTAATTTTTCAATTTAAAAGTAACTCTATAGTTACAATGACGTTACTTTCAACATTTTTAAATATGTAAAAATGAAAATAATAAAATAAAATGTCAAAAATATCTTTATTTTTTTCTGATAATCGTCAGTCGAATATTATAAAATTCAATATCATGTTTACTCCAGCTTATTATATAAAATCATACAATCGTTAAAATATCTACTTTTCGCAGATAATATGATGGGTCATCGGCAATTTAGACAAATTTATTGGAATAAATTGTATTTTTTTTATTTATAAATATGTGACGCGTTATTTTACAAAGTTACTTATAGATAACTAACGTAGTTACTCTTACGTTACTACAAAAATTAAATAACCAAGTTACTATAACGTTACTCGAAAAAGTAACTACGTTACAATAACGAGTAACGTCCGTTACGTTACTACCCAACACTGTATTATACGTGAGCTACACGTCTAGGCTGAAACAAACCCGTAAACTCTATTTTATAGTTTACTGTCCATGTAAATTAAATGTGACGTAGAAATTAACAGTTTTTACATTTTCTCATTTCCCGGACTTTAGCGTGCTCTGCAGGTTAGCACCTTCACATATTATTAGGGAAGTCAAAAATGATTATCGATAGCTATGACGAGCATACAGCTTGGTAAATTATTGCCTTGCACCGGAGAGACCACATGCCACCAGCGAGAAAAATCTCGTTGGCTACTTCATTTGCTACCTAGGAGTCGAACCTAGAACCTCATGCGCACAGCAAATACGCATTTATTCCACCACTCGGCCACAGTCGACTCTCCCAAAATACTGATAATATAATATAATAAGTAAATTTACGAATTTATCTGTCGAAAATATCACAATAATTGGTGGAGAAAAATTAATTAATAAACTTTCGATTAACATGCTAGTCGATAAAAAAAAAACACCGTTTATATCGAAAATAGTTCTAGTAAAATATTACGTTTTATTATGGTAATTGTAACAATTAAATAGATAAGTATAAGTGATACATAATTAAATTTTAAATTTTAAATATATTCAAATTGTTCAATAGATCATGACTTTATTTTCTCAAAAGATTTATTTCTTTTACTGTTTCACCAAAAAATTTAAAAAGATGTCCAATATGCTGCTGTGTGTAGTATTATATATATATATATATAACATTAATTATTATCATATAAATATATTAACTAAAACCGTGAAAAATTGAAATTTAAACATTAATTGTCATATTGTACCAAATTCCTATGGATATGATGTATCTACAAAGTTTTTATTTTTTTTCCCAACTAGTTAGGACTTTTTGAATCTAAATAAAAATAACTACCCTACCTATATCGTTGACTAAATCCAAATAGTTACACTGTTTGGTTAACCTAAAGTAAGAATACAGAAGTCATTTGTGACAAACGAGTATCGATAAGATTTAAGAAGAAAACACCATACCCACGATGTTCAGTAGTTTAAACATGTTCACGAAAAACAAACGAAATTAACTCATAAAATAATTTTTGAGTTAAAAACCTATAATTAAATATATAAAAAAGTGAAGAACAATATTTTGAAGACGATCTCATCAGAGCTTTGTAAAATATTAATTACTATTATTATATGTATAAAAACAATAAAATTAAAGTTGCATAAAATTCCTATGAGATCGTCTCTAAAATATTATCCTCTATATATTTAATAATAGGTATTTTACTTCTAAAATGGTTTTAAAATTCCTTTTTGTTTGTTTTTCGTAAACATGTTTTTGAACAAATGTCGTGATTACACAATAATAAAAAGTATAGTGAGGATATAAGAGTCGAGACTATATTAATATAGTACTTTTTAAATGTATTTAAACATTTTTTTAATTATTAAATTTCCATTATTAATCCGTAGAAGACCTAAAAACAAAAATAGACGGACTGTGTCAGTTAAGACATGAAAAAATTTAATGTATTTCAACAAGATACAATGGACTAACATGGAAAAACGGACCCCGTTTGCAGGAATATACGCGTAGTATAAATAAATACTATTTTACAATTGTTTTTATAAAATATATTACTGTATTGTATTTATGTTATAATATTTATCTTGTAAATACTAATTGTATTATTCTCAACTATGAGAAAATCGTAAAATATTTCGATTACGTATTCAAAAGCCGTCTAAATAAATATATGATGGAAGTTTGTTCATTGTGCTAGTACATTATTATTATTATTATTATTATTTAAATTTGAAAGTAAAAATGAATCATTCTATTCAAAAAGCGATTCTGGGCAAAGTTCGGTATAATATTATAAAAATAAATAAATATCGGAAACCATGAGAACTTTATTTGTTATTTTCCGTAAAAATGTAGTTTTCCTTTACGATTAAGAAAATTACACGAAAATCTAAATATAACACCTTGAAAATAACTAACAACTCAGAGTCGGCTCCTGCAGTGACTTGTTCATTGTGAAAGAGAGGACTACTAAAAAAAAAAAAAGTTTTTACTTTTCAAATACCTTTTTTCTACACATATTTTTAGGTTATTATGGTCCCACCTGGAACCACCACTGTACCAACTAGAACCATTTGCTATTAAAAAATCTCTATACCTACTTCAATACTGGACAAAATGGACATAAAAATAAAAAAAATCATTATAAAAACAATTGGTGTCTACATTCTTTGCCTCACTCTTTAGATTTTAAATTATATTAAATTAATAATTTATTTCATTCAATTTAATACAAATACTGACACAAAATAAACTACTTAAATTACTGGTAAAATTTTTAGATTTTGATTATTTTGATAAAATAACTGAAAAATATCTGAAAATACTTTGGCCTCTGATATATAATTTAAAGATGTTTTACGATTATGTTGTAACCAATCTAATTGTTTTAGTGTGAAATTAAATAATATAACAATGTTTTCTCTGCGTATGTAATTATTTACATAATTGTATAAAATATATACTTCTTATTTTCTCATTATATTTTTTTTAAATTTCAACATTTATACACATAATAGGCCAAATATTTTAAGACAGTCTGTTCCTACATAATATATACATATCATCCGATTTATTTTTATTAAAATAATATATGTGTAGCTAATAATATATAGGTAAAATTAATCTACACACATATAAATATATTATAAATAATATATATATACATATAAACGTACTTGAGCACTTGTAACTATTATACTATAGATTATTTTATAAACTTTTTAGTTAAAAGTTAGTTATAGGTTCGTGTCGAAAATAACATATACTCGTAAGTCGTAATTGTTGAAATATGTATATGGAGTTAAAAGTGTATTATTTTTGTGATTTTAGCCTAAAATTTTTAGACTTATAACGGGTAATAACAATTTATAAAATATATAGAAAGTTTATTCGACTTTCAAACAAAACTCATTTGATTTTTCCCTGCACATTCTGCATAATATACATTATACATATACATTTTAACATTTGTGTGCGACTCAACATTTTACCACAATGGATTCTAACAATTATTTGTTAAACATGCACTTTAAATCCGACTCCGCGAGGCCTCAGCCATTATGAAAATCAAAAATCATTATAGTATTAATCATATTAAATCATTACGTTTCACAATACCACATTGTTACATTATGTACATAATAGACTATTTATGTATTCATAATGATAATAATAAGCTCGTTATATTTAAAAGCAAAAATAAAATATAACTTCCGTTTAACATTTGTCAATGTCAAATACTCAAAACAATATTTAACCGCAATAACTTAAATTCCCAATTAAGTATAAGAAAACGAAGTTTTATTATATCTACGCTATAGCTGTTATTATTCGGAAACCTATCGACTCGCAAGGAATATTACACGGTTATTTATTCTTGTATATAGCATATCTTTCGTAAGTTTTTTAAATATATATGTCGCAATAATTTTTTTATACTTGCAGTTTGTGGTTTCTCCACTCTACTGCTTGTCCATTAATCATATCTGTTCCTGCGGTTGATTTTTGCAATTTAAAAGCTGTACACTTTTTTACGATCACCACCGTATCTTTATACATACATACTGCCTGGGGGTCGTAATTCTATTATGAAGTCATCCACCCCTTCTATATGGTGCTACAGTTTGATAAGGGTGAATGAGTCCGTACAGTAAGGCATATATGACTAATGGGCTATGTTAACACCCACGAACCCCGAACAACTGAGCCCTAATTTTTAAACACTCCATTAATACGGCACAACTATATATGGCGTGCATTTCTCTTACCACCGGGAATCATCCCTGGGGAAATGAACCATTTATTCTAAATACGAATACCGGATTTGTTTGCATAGATTATGTAATCCGAATATTTTATGGGACATTTAAATGTATATTTTATGCATGCACGCACAAAAACAGTATATACTATAATATCCGTTTATACTGATATAGGTAGATTGCAATTTAATTTAAATATATTATATTTTTCTGTAGTTGAACGTTTAATTTTAAATCAAAGTCACGATTGTATTAATTACACATATACGTAAATATATAATTGATAGTTATAATTTACATCCGATTCACCAACTCATCCTAAATTAAACTGCATTAGTCCATATAATATATAGTACAATATGTATATGTACAATACATATTATGTAGTAATATGCTTATATAATACTGTCATTATATAAACCTATAAATAGTATTATTTCTAAACATTATTTTTTGAATAAATAATATGTGATTTAAATATATATGAATTAAATAATAAACAATGGATTACATTAAGAAGACGCTACACTCACATTTGCTTTCTCTATCTAACCAACAAATTGATACACGAAATATTACAACAAATTTACATTCCGACTTTTTATAACTTTGTTATTTTTAACACAGTAAATTTACCTAATACTATATTTATATAGACGAGATCAATATCTACGCCGTAGCGTCGTATTTTTACTGAAATTTTAATATTGTAAAGAGATGTGACTATTTTTAAATACCATTAATTTAAATAAAAATGTATCTTTAAAGTTAAAAAATACAACACTATGGCATAAATAACAATCTCATCCATAAATATGGTGATAGGTAAATTTACTCTAATATTAAAAATGATAAAATTGTTATAAGAATGCCAAACGTAAATTTCCTATATTTTCAGTCAATTATACTCATTTAGACGAAGACAGCAAAATACAGGTATAGTGTCCTGTTAAGGATTAATACGAGTAATTAAAATAATTTATAATATTGCGATAATGATAATTATAACATATGTTTAATTTTTCATTAAGAATTTTATTAGTAGATAATTAACTGGTAGATTTATATACGGAGAGAATAAAATAATAATAGGAAAATAAAAGTTAATCCCGTGTTATAGACTGTAATATATTTTTTTATGTTACCTATCAATAAATAATATAAAATGTACATTTATTTTCGCGATTTAAAGTTTTAAGATAATGCATTATCTGGCGAAATGAAACAGATTCATATAGATGGGTCGACTGGAGTGGTGCTATGTTTATCAAACTATGCACAGTCATGCAGATGGACGGGCATAATATAATTTCTAAAAAACTTACAATAACTGCACAAATAAAAAAATACTTTTTCCTATATTTTAAATATATTTATAAAAAATGTAATTTATATAGTTTTGCACAGCCCCTAACTAAAATATTGTGTGTAGTACGAAAAGTAAGAAAAAATAGATTAAAAGTGTAGTACGAAAATAAGAATATTTCTAGGGTTGGTCTTGCCTTAAATATGATTTCCGACCACAAAAATAAATTATAAAATAATAATAGCGGTTCTCGATTGATATTAAAAATAGACCTTCACCAATAAATTCTCTCTCTAAAAAAGCATTTAAAAATATAATATTTTCTAAATCATTTAATTATATTCTTGTTAAAATTATTAAAGTTCTGATTATTATTGTGTACGATTTAATCATATCGACAAGTATAAACAATGTTTATATTTCACGTAGATAACTAAAATATTTTATACAATTATATGCCAATCACAAATCTAACGTAAAACATTGGCATATAAAATTTACCAATTATAAAATATATTATTTATCGCATAATTTGTATTCGATTATTAAAGAAAAACAGTATAAATATTTTTAATTAATTCTATATAATGCTAAGTAAGAAAAGTGGGAGGAAAGAAAACACTTTATTTATATATCCATATATAATTGCAAAGGTTTAATGGTAGAAATTAATTTTATATTTTAATAAATTATAAAAAAATTTAAATAATTTTCTAAATATGAAAAATGGACGTAGAAACGATGTAAATGTATAGAAATTGTTGTTAATTTTTTCTAGTTATAACTAAATCATCGCTGAGATTATACCATGCGTAATAACGATTTTATAGGATAAAACATCATAATACGTCTATAACAGTCAGTAGTGTAACTATTTTAGAATAGCAAATACCTTATCCAATACAGCTGATATAACTATACATATTATAATACCAAAAATATAACGAAGGATATTTAGAACGCAAACCTTGGTAAATAATTTCTTCTCTATCAGCAGATAATTTAAATAACAATTATTATTTGATGGAGAAAAATGTATAAACAATAAACATATATCATCATAATGAGAAAATACTATCGCGAATTCTATTAAATCATTACTCTTTAAAATACTTAAGGTATAATTTAATATAATTATAATTCACAGAAATAAAAAACCAATTCTGGCCTTCAAATATTTCGCACACAATACAATTGTTGTATATTTAATTTTCGAAAATAATATAATTTCGACCGTATATAACTAATTGACAAAATTGAATTTTCAATAACGTCAAATCTAGGTAAATATAAAATTACAAATCTAATGTTTAATTTTCAAACATGCGATTATAACTGCCTATAAATATACGAGCAGTTCTATCATTTCGGGCAGTCACTAATAAACTTTATGTACATTCGCAAAAATGGCATTCAACATACATATATCTGGACCAAAAATGATTATGCACAATAAAACTTTAGCAGAAATGTTAATGATTCAATTGGAAAACAACAAAGGTCTTTTCGGAGTAAGAAATTTAATGAAGTATAATATAATTATTTTGCAGATTTTTATTGCCAAATTTTCATTTATTATAGATTGATTGTTCTACTAGTAAAGAATACAGCTATCCGAAATTGAAAAATGACGTTTTAGCCATGGCTACTGCACTTCAAATAAAAAAATTCGGATATGGAGATATCATAATGACTATGGACTATGGCTCATATGAAGGACAGGTTATAATGTTAGCCGGGCTATTAATTGGAGTAACTATAGCCGCACTGGATTATAGCTTAAAAAAAGGTAATTTATTGTAAATAAATATAAGCTCGATTCGATTAATATAATATATTCATAATATTTTCTAGAAACTTTAACAGCGCTTATTAATGAATCGAAACCAGACGTATTATTTTGCACAACGTCTGCTGTAAATGTAATATCAGATATATTAAATACTATTGGTCATCAACCAACGTTGAAGATTTCCACAACAAACTGTGATGATTTTATTTCTTATTCCAACATGGTTTCAACAGATATTCTGTTCGTACATCCAAAAAAATCAATAAACACAAATCGTCCGTGTGCTATAATATATTCGAGTGGTACTACAGGAATTCCAAAAGGAATATATTTGTCCGACGATGCCTTAAAATCCGCTTCAATATCATTTAAGTAATTACAGACAAAAAATTTACTTATTTAGTAAAATTAAGAATTTAATATTATAATATAAAAATTATTATACTACTTTTATCGCCGTGTTTTTAAGGACTTTAATGGATGAACCGATTGAAAATAAATTCATGACCACATCCCCCCTATTTTGGTACACTGGAGTATTGTTGTTAATGCTAGGAGTTCATTTCGGTAAGCCCAAGTTATTCTTCTCAACAAAGCCATCTGCTGAACAAATACTTTGCTCAATACACCAATTTAAAGTAAATATCATTATTCATTATGCATATAAATTAAAATAGTCAATTTAACATCCCTAAGTTGTATATGGATAAAATAAAGAAGATACATAATGAATTTTTTATTAAAATGCTTAAAACTTAACATTTAGACAAAATATTTACTGTTCAGACTCACACTTTGACCATAAAATTATGCTTATACAAGTTTAAGGTTTCATGCTTTACAATATTAATTTTATAGAAATCAAATTTATAATAATTTTATACTTATTGATATATTGAACAAACTATTATTGTATATAGCCCACATTTTTGATGAGTGGTGTAGCTACAGCCAATGAAATGATGAATTGTCAAATGGCAAACGGTCACAAATATAATATTGGAAGTTTAGTAACATTCGTGACTGGTGGATCTCCGATGAGACCAAAGTTACAAGAAACAATCACCAAAAATTTATTACGTGGAAGAATACCAATTAAACAAGGGTATGGAGCATCTGAACAGGGAATTATTGCTCTTTGGTCAATGAAATCGGATATATATACTGTTAAAAGCGGATCTGTTGGGAGACCCGGACTGGGAATAAAAATCAAAGTAAGGTTAAGAAAAATATGATATTTATCATAAATACCTCATTTTTAATATTCTTTTTCACATAGATCGTTAGCTTAGAAACTGGAGAAAGTGTGGGTCCTAATATGGAAGGTGAAATTCGTATTAAATCAGTGTCCAATATGATGGGATATGCATACGATATGAAAAAAACCGTTAATTCTTATGACGAGGATGGTTGGTTTAAAAGTGGTGACATTGGTTATTACACGAACGATGGTTGTTTGTTTATTGTCGGTCGAGAAAAAGAATTAATGATATACCAAGACTATAGGGTACGATAATTTTAATGCACAAGTGATACGTTTAAATCTACACAATATGTGTGTGGAATATAGCAAGTATTAATAACTATATTTATATGAGTTATGTTGAGAACACTCTTCAAATGTAGTGAGTTTTTAAAAAAACTACAAAAAAAGGTAAAAATAGGGGTTTATAAGATATATTTAAACATTTTAAATACACTGTCTAAGAAAAATATATAGATACAAGTATCAAAAATATATAAAAGATACAAGATACTCACAAACATACCATTATTATTTTATGATAAAAATTGTTATTACCTACTTATTATAGTTTTATAAAAACAAAAAATATGTAAAATATATCATTAAATATTTCTTGAAATAATTATTAATAAATAAAAATATACTTATTTATGTATATATATCTACATACACATAGGTATTAAAATATTTTATAGGAGAGTGAAACAAATATTATACGATTACAATTTTATTCAAAATATTACCTAAAGGTGTTACACAAAAAAATTTTATATTTGAAATATTATAAAATAATAACAATAGGTAATATTTTTAATTATAATATTTTATAGTATTTCAGTCTCACTTTCTCAAGTTCATTTCATATTTGATTATAAAATTATATTGTATATTTTTCATATTTTTGTGACGGAACAGTAAAATGAAATTCAAGCATAAGAATTTAGAACAATTCACAACAAATATCTAAATAATTGTTTTAGTTTTATAATATGAAATAGGAAGAAAAATATTTTATAATTTGATTACCGACTACATAATTAGAATTTTGATCATTTGATGTATCTTTTCGCATAAAAAGATACAAGATACTGTGAATAAAATGTATCTTAATACAAGATACAAGATATTTTCAGAATATGTATCAAGATACAAGATACAAGATACAATTGTATCATTGATACTGCCCAACCCTGATTAAATTATTTATTAAAAATTGACTCATATCGAGTGTATCCGAAAATTTAAATTAAATTTTGTTCAAATTACAAAATTATAGAATGATCCAATATCCTAACAGTGATTTGTTCGTTTACAGATAGCACCGGTAGAAATCGAAACAGTTTTGTTAAGTCATCCGGCAGTATTGGACGTGGGGGTAACAAGCAGGGAGAGTTTGCTCGGCGATTTGTTAGTAGCAGTTATCAAAGTCAAACCCGGTCAAAACGTCAAACCCCAAGAACTCATATCGTATGTTAAAGGTAAAAAATTATTTTTATACAATATGAACATTTATCCCTCTGCATAAGATTCTCCCAAAATGTATAAATAAAACAAATGATTACAATCATTAATATATATTATAGAAATACTTATATCATAAAAAAAACTATCTTTATAGTCGAACTAGAATTGAAAATTAATAACATGCAATTTTCTGCTTCAAAATAACTTTGACAATGATTTTCTATCTAAAAATGTGTTTCTATATCTCGCGTAAAAACCTAAGTAATTATTATTATTTTTAATTGTTGGCCATTTTTCGTAATTTCAAGTCATTTGTATACATTTTTCCCAAATTTAAAGAAAAAAATCATGATTTTATTTTTCATTCCGATAAGTATACACAATAATACATATTATATGTTAACTTTTACAATATTCGTATATAATTTAATCTAACTATAACCACCTACATAAATGTACTAAACTTATGGTTTTCTATGTGTTCAAGGAATAAATTAATACATTGCGTAGATATTAACGTTTAATATCAAATTATTTGTTTTATCTGCCGATACGAATCGAAAATCTAAGTAAAACTTTTTTTCAAATTTCCAATTATCTAAAAAAATTTAATAAAGTTTTCTAATTTATATCCTAAATCACTATAAAACAATTAATACTGTTATCATAGCATAGCGATAGGTACTTTACGATATTTTATTTTCATTTTCAAAAGGGAAATGTCCAGGAAAAAAAAATCTTCAAATGGTTATACATATCATTTATACAATGTGTTTATCATACAATTATAAAAAAAAAAAAAATGATCAAATTGTTTCAGATAAAGTAAATGACTACGAGCAACTGCGTGGTGGTGTGATATTCGTTGACGACATACCTAGGTCTCCGGCCGGCAAATTAAAACGAGAAGAACTTAAAAATCTAATAAAATAAAGTATAAACATAATAACTAATAAGATGTTTAGGTATCCATTAAAAACCCCGAAAATTAAAGGTAATATAGACTAAACAGTTAATTTTCAATAATCAATATTGTCACGTAGGAGGTATTCGTGTATAACATACAATTCTATTCTAGGTGTTTTGTCTTGTGTATAACATAATATTTTAGGATAAGTTATTATTCTTTTCTTATACTATTAGATACCTATATAAATATGATAGTTTATAAAATCTGAGACATATAAATAGATTTATTCATGCACTGCAAAAAATATTTCAAGGTTTTACTATATGCTATAATATACAGAGTTTATCCTATGTCATTATATTATATTATATTTGATGCCTTATTTTGGCATTGTATACTTTATTACAGAAAATACGTAAACGATAAATTGTCGGCGATAATTCGTCGCGCGATGAAATAACCGCAATGAAGTGGCTGCGAAGATATATGTCACTGGATAAAGTGACTCGCGATGAAACGTCATGGAATCATTGTACGCAATGGTTTTTAATTATTACGGATGGACAGATAAATAAGGCATTTGACAAAATCAAAAACACATGTTCCATTGGCCTTTTAGTATAAGTAACTTTCACATTATTAAAACACACCAACCTTGCCACTACAAAATCAACTATTATTTAAAAATGGTGTATGATAGTCCTTATTTTTAGAAAATATTTGGTTGTTATAATTTTTTTTTTTTATCTACGACATATAAGTTTTGTAAATTAACAAGGTAGGTAAATATATTAGGAGATATCTAAGGAGAACCGAGACAATCTTAGTATAGATGTTATAAAAAGCGGACGATTCCGTATATTTTCAGTTAAGACTTATTTATAATTAAATTTACTTATTTATTAGACTTATTTAGACGAAGACAAGAAAATTCAGGTATAGTATCCTCTTAAAGACTAATATGAATAATAAATAAAACCAACTTATAATTACGATAATAATAACTATAATAAATTATGTTTAATTCTCCATTAAGAATTGTATTTGTACATATATAATTGGTATGTTTATATATATATACAGAGAGAATTAAATAATAAGAAAAATAAAAGTTAATACCGTGTTATAGACTATAGTATAATTTTCTTATATTACCTATCAATAAATAATATAAAATGTATATTCATTTTCGCGATTTAAAGTTTTAAGATATTGCATTATCTGGTGAAATGCAATAGACTCATATGGATGGGTCGACTGGAGTGGTGCTATATTTATCAAACTATGCAGTCATGCAGATGGACGGGCATAATACAATTTCTAAAAAATTGAAATAACTGCACAAATAAAAAAATACTTTTTCCTATATTCTAAATACATTTATAAATAATGTAATTTATATAGTTTTGCACAGCCCCTAACTAAAATTGTGTGTAGTACGAAAAGTAAGAAAAAATGAATTAAATGTGTAGTACGAAAATCAGAATATTTCAAGGGTTGGTTTTGTCTTAAATATGTTTTACCACCACAAAAATACATTATAAAAAAATAATAATAGAAGTTCTCAATTGATTGATATGAAAAACAATTAATGTATTTTATTTTATTCTATATACCTAATAGAAAGTAAGAAAAGTGGGAGAAAAGAAAATACTCTAATTATCGGAACATACTAGTTGACTCCCAAAAATGTACACACATTTTACACGTTACGAATAAGATCGGTAGCAAATATCTTATCCAATACAGCTGATATAACTATAAATATTATAATATCAAAAATATAACGAAGAATATTTATGATTCGAAACATGGTAAATAATTGCTTCTCTATCGGCAGATCTGAAAAATGGTGAATCTGGATTTTCACCTTGTTTGACATTTTCTTATAGATAATTTGAAATAGAAGCTTAGATCCACTAATAAACTTTTATGGTGATACACATACTCAAATAATTTATCATAAAATATTAAAATCAAATAGTTTAAACATATAAATCATTTAGTAACCATGATATTTGTGTTTCTAAATAAATTATAGATTTACGGTTTTAAACTTTAAATAAATACCAATTCCATTTTCACAATCACAAATTATTAAAATATTATTAACCAGTTATAACAAAAAACGATCATTAATTCCGTAAAAATAAAAGCACATTTTAACATGGAAAATCGTATTTGTCATGCATTTTAACTTTATTTTGATAAATATCATCTGATATCACCATTATCATATTACTATATTTGACGGTCCAAAAATTTGTTGTTGGTTATGAGTGATAAAAATTATTTCTTGGAAAAGAATAAAATGATATGTCAAAAAAAAAATAATAAAAAATAATGTTGTGTATAATGAAATATCAGAAAATAATCCAAAATTTACAAAACTTTAAAAATTGTTTAAAAATAATTGACTCAATGTTAGTAAAAACTTTTGACATCAAAGATTATTTAAAAATCAGATCTAAAAAATGACAAAAATTTTTTTTAACTTTAATTTAAATTTTACATTTTTATTTCAAATTTCTAAACATAAAAATTTAATTTAAAAATATTTAAGTTATAGCGCCAAACTCTAATAATAATTTGAAGAAAAAAAAACTTTAAAATAGTCAATAGAAAAAAGTTATTTCATCTATTAAATAGTCCTGTTACACTGTATATTTATTATTTCATACATTTAAATTTTTTTTTTTTCGTTATTTTTTTAAAAATAATAACTTGCGTGATATAAATATTTATTTATTTTTTATTTATTTATATGTTTAAAAATAATGTGATAGATAAAATGACCAATATTTGTAAAATTATACATGACTATTTTAAATAACCGCACTCAAAATAAGTAACACCGGTATTTATTGATCTAAAAAAGTCTTATGATAGAAATCCTAGAGAGATCTTAAAGTGGACATAAATGAAGAAAGAATTACAAAAGCAAAGATGTATGTGAAAATTATTGAAGATATGTACGAAGGGGGTGAGTACAAGAGTGAGAATTCTGTGTGGAGAAACTGAGGATTTTAGGGTCAGAGTGGGAGTGCATCAGGGTTCAGCTTTAAGTCCTTATTTATTTTTCCTGGTAATGGATAAGATAACAAAGGACATAATGGATGAGGTACCATGGTGTATGTTGTTTGCAGATGATATAGTACCGATAGGAGAGAGTCCTGAGGAAATGAATGGTAGACTCAAAAAGTGGAGAGAAGATATGGAAAGTAAAGGACTAGGGATAAGTAGGAGTAAAACAGAATACACAGAATATGATTTTGGTGAAAGGGAACACAGATAGAATAGAAAAAGACTAGAAATAAAGTTGAGTGTGGATGTTGTGGGAGAGATTGAAAGGTTCAAGTATTTAGAGTCCGTTGTACAGAAAGATGAGTGTTTCTAAGATGGTATGAAATACAGGATTAAGTGTAAATGAATGAAGTGGAGATAAGCGTCAAGTGTTTAGTGTGACAAAAGGATTCCTATTAGGTTAAAAGGTACATTTTATAAGGCAGTGGTGAGACCTGAAATGATGTATGGAACAGAATATTGGGTAGTAAATAGGATGAAAATGTTAAAGTGGATGAATGGAGTTACTAGAGATGATAAAATAAGGGATGAGTATATAAAAGGTAGTATAGGAGTAGCTTCGATAGTAGACAAAATGAGGGAGACTACATTAATATGGCTCGGGCACGTATTAAGGAGAGAAGAGACTGAGGCAGTAATCGTTGATTGCAGTAATATGTTGATGGAAAGAGGGGAAGAGGAAGGTCGAAAAAGAGTCGGAGGATGTGATGGCGAATGATACGAGGAAGGTGGGGGTAAATTAAGAAGATGCGGGAGATAGAGTTAAGTGGAAGTGTAGGACCCGGGTAGCCGACACCAAATAGTTGAGGTAAGGCGAGAGAGATGAAGAAGACATAGCCTATAAATTGCAGAAAAATGTATGAAACCAAACCCCAAAGTTTTTAATTTAAAAATAAAAATTTAACTTTTTCAATTTAAAAATATCGTACGCCAAGGGTTCTTAAAATATCGTATTTTCCGTAATGTCGTATTTATTCTTGTATTTATCATATTTTTCTCTCATTACAATTACAATTAAAATTTAATAAACTAAAAAAGGAAACAATAATAATTGAAATTCAAATAATATTTCATAATTGATAACATGCCATACGTTATTAATATCAGTTTTTACATTTTCAGATGCACTATAATGTCGTAATTTGGGGGGTGTCCTCCATGTCTGGAGGACACACCATGACTTAAAAATCTTATTTCGCCACATTTATTATTACCTAATCTTATTAAAAATATCTAAATCAACATGTAAAAGTGTTTATTTTTAATATTTTTTTTTAATCCCTTACGGCTTACAAGTATTAAAACACAACTTTAAGTTACTTTTTAGTTATAAAAACACATTTCAAACAATGCACTTACAATGTAGAAACTGAACAGTTTTAGTGCAAAAAAACATCTTATAAATCATTTAATTATATATTTGTTAAAATTATTACAGCTCTGTTTTTTTTATTAAATACGATTTAATCATATAGGTATCCATGTGTAAACAATGCTTATGTTTCACATAAACTAAAATATTTTATAAAATTTTATTCCAATCACAAATCTAAAGTAATACATAGGCATGTACAAAATACCAATTTAAAAATATATTATTATCACATATTTTGTATTCGATTCATAAAGGAAAACAGTTACTATATTTTTAATTAATTCTATATAAATGAAACACACAGAACTATATAATTAGTTAATTATAAGTAAGTACATATTATGTAAAAATGTAATGAAAGAAAATAAAATATAGGTACCTAATACAGTTTATTCAAAATAAGTTTAATATCTTGTACTTATAGTACTTAATATATATATATATAGATATATATATATATAAACATATTCCTTTTAATAGTTTAAACCGAAAAATGGCAAAATACGACACTGAAGCAAAACATTGAATAAAAACTTTAAATAAGTAATTCTCTAAATATGACAAATGGGCGTAGAAACGATATTAATGTATACAAATTGTTGTTAATTTATTCTTGTTTCAACGAAACTATCGCTGAGATTATGTCATGAATTATAACGATTTTATAGGTTAGGATGTAATATACGTTCATGGCAGTGAGTGGTGTAACTAGTTTGGACGTAATAAACAAAATGTAATTTTCAAACATGCAATCATATCTACCCATAAATATTTGGACAGTTCCATCATTTCGGACAGTCACTTATAAACTTTATGTACATTTGCAAAAATGGCATTCAACATATATATATCTGGACCAAAAATGATTAAGCATAATAAAACCTTAGCAGAAATGTTAATGATTCAATTGGAAAATAACAAAGATCTTTTTGGAGTAAGAAATTTAATTAATAAAATATAATTATATCGCAGGTTTATATTTCCAAATATTCATTGATTATAGATTGATTGTTCTACTGGTAAAGAGTACAGTTATCCGAAATTGAAAAATGACGTTTTATCAATGGCTACTGCACTTCAAATAAAAAAATTAGGATATGGAGATATCGTAATGATTATGGATTATAGCTCATATGAAGGACAGGTTATCACGTTAGCCGGACTGTTAATAGGAGTAACTATAGCCACAATAGATTATAGTTTAAAAAAAGGTAATTTATTGTAAATAAATATAAGCTCGATTCGATTAACGTATTTAATAATTAATTAATTAATTAATTATTATTAATGTATTCATAATATTTTCTAGAAACTTTAGCAGCGCTTATTAATGAATCAAAACCAGACGTAATATTTTGCACAACGTTCTGTGTAAATATAATATCAGATATATTAAATACTATTAGTCATCGACCATCGTTGAAGATTTCCACAATAAACTGTGATGATTTTATTTCTTATTCCAACATGGTTTCAACAGATATTCTGTTCGTACATCCAAAAAAATCAATAAACACAAATCGTCCGTGTGCTATAATATATTCGAGTGGTACTACAGGAATTCCAAAAGGAATATATTTGTCCGACGATGCCTTAAAATCCGCTTCAATATCATTAATGTAATTACATACATTAAATGTATTTATATAGTAATATCAACAATTTAATATTTTAATATAAAAAGATGTTACACTCGTCATATTTTTGAAGGACTTTAATGGAAGAACCGATTGAAAATAAATTTATGACAACATCTTCCGTATCCTGGTACACTGGAATATTATTTTTATATCTAGGAGTTCATTTTGGCAAGCCCAAATTATTCTTCTCAACAAAGCCAACTGCTGAACAAATACTTTACTCGGTAGACCAATTTAAAGTAAATATTCATTATATAATAATAGTCAAATTTAAACGCCTAAATTGTTTTTGGATAAAATATAGAATATACATAATGAAACGGTTTTTAAAATAGACAACATTTAACATTTAGATAAACCAAATATTTAAAGCGCCGTAAATTATTTGAATTATAAATATTTGAAACTATTTAATTTGAACATACAATAATTAAATCTATTTTTTCTTGAAACAATATAGCTTGGAACCATTATATCTTGAATCAATTTAAAAAATTATAAAAATATGCTATTTTAATTTAGCATATTTGGGCATTTTTATTAATAAATGTATGTTCATAGGTAATATGTTATAACATAACATATAAAATTTTGCACAATTTATAAGTAAATAAATTTAATTTAAGTTTTTTTTTTTTAAATTAATATTTAAAAATATTTATATTTAAACATTTTAGATTCTGAATGTAACCATTTTTGTAAGCAATTTTTAAAATAAAAGGAGTTAAATAAAATTATTGGAGTAAAGAAGTTTTTAATGGTATATTAAATTTTAGTTAGTACTATAAAGATGTAATTATTTGATTTTTCCAGTATAAATATTTTTATATTTATTAAATTTTTTCAAAATACAAAAAACAACATTTCATATTTGCTTTAATCCTCTATAGGTACCTGTATTTGTAAATTAATAGAAAACAATCATTTGAATTTACACAATTTTAATTATATCATTCAATGCCTATTATGTATGCACTAAAACAATATTTTACTTTTTAAGTCAATTTAACTTTTTTGTAAATTATTAACATTTTGGAAAACAGCAACGAGATTTTCTCCACACACGATTATCACGTAAACGTTTCGATTCGACATTAAAATAATTATTACTATGACTTTCAATGTAATTCTTCAAAAAGTTTTTTTATATAATAATTTTGAATAATTAAATAAATAACAAAAATAGATTTTTAAAACACAAATATATTGAACAAAGCTGGATATAAATTTGCCATTATTTTCAACTTATTAGTTTTCGATTTATTGTACCTACTAAATATTTTTGTATATAGCCCACATTTTTGATGAGTGGTGTAGCTGAAGCCAATGAAATGATGATTTGTCAAATGGCAAACGGTCACAAATATAATATCGAAAGTTTAGTAACATTTGCTACTTGCGGATCTCCGATGAGACCAAAGTTACAAGAAACAATCACCAAAAATTTATTACGTGGAAGAATACCAATTAAACAAGCATACGGAATATCTGAACAGGGATTTATTGCTCTTTGGTCAATGAAATCGGATATATATACTGTTAAAAGCGGATCTGTTGGGAGACCCGGACTGGGAATAAAAATCAAAGTAAGGTTAAGAAAAATATGATATTTATCATAAATACCTCATTTTTAATATTCTTTTTCACATAGATCGTTAGCTTAGAAACTGGAGAAAGTGTGGGTCCTAATATGGAAGGTGAAATTCGTATTAAATCAGTGTTCAATATGATGGGATATGCATACGATATGAAAAAAACCGTTAATTCTTATGACGAGGATGGTTGGTTTAAAAGTGGCGACATTGGTTATTACACGAACGATGGTTGTTTGTTTATTGTCGGTCGAGAAAAAGAATTAATGATATACCAAGACGAAAGGGTACGATAATTTTAATGCACAAAAGATACATTAAAATTTGCCCAATATGCCCTTGGAATATAGCAAGTATTAATAACCATATTTACATGAGTTAGGTCGAGAATACTCTTCAAAAGTAGTTAGCTATTAAAAATACTACAAAAATGATAAAAATAAGGGTTTATAAAATATGTTTAAACATTTTAAATACACTGTCTAAGAACGATATATAGTATTATAGTACCTATATAATAATATAATAATTATTATAATATGTATAGGTAGGTAAACTCGATTTTATGGGGTTTTGTATATAGTTATCATTAACTAAATTCCAGAAAAATTAAAATTAAACAATCATATATTAATATTATTGAAAACCGTTTAAATGTATTTTTAATTAATTTCCGTTGCCGTATCGTATAATTCTTATTTATAATCCATATTTTAAATTAAATTACTTTGTACTAATTATATATGATCACAGTTTGATCTAAATAAATTTAATTAAAAATATATTATTGTACTACATAAAAAATAAGAACTATGACCAAACTATATGTTTATATTTGATGATTACCATGTTAATTTGACATTGTATATTTTAAATTAATTTTTTTATAATAATAATAAACGGCTGAAATCAATTTTATCATAATACTCGTATATATAGGTATAGTAGGTAAATTTCAGTACGATAGCATAACTATAGTCTATAACCATTAAGAAGACGGACGCTACACCTACAAATTTTCAATAAAAAATTCACATTAGCATTTCTCATACTTATTCATATACAAACATATTATTAGAAATACAAAACTAAAAACAAATGATAGCTAACAATATTATCTAGCTCCCTGTTTAGCCAATTTTTTATATGTGCATTTTTACACATTTTATGAGGTGTTAAAAAATCTACTTTTTTAATTTTTTTAATTTACTATTAATTTTCAAAAAATCAAAAAATCGAAAAATTTCAGACGAGGCGCTAGATGATATTGTTAGCTATCATTTATTTTTTGTTTTATTTTTCTATAATATTATCAAGTTGATTGAAATGAGAAATACGTAAACATGTTTTTTGTAATAAATATCGTATATTTATCAAACAATAAAAAATAATATTGACACAAACTAATTTTAAATTACCTTAAAAATATATTTATATATTTTACGATTTAGCCTATAAGCCCTAACGCCCTATGACCAATAGTATAAAGCTAAATTTAGTTCAAAAAAAGGCATCGCCGGAAAAAAAAGTTTGGGAACCGCTGGCCTATAAGATAGACACATTTTACAAATTTTACCATAATATTAGCACATAGAAAAACTTGCATTTAGAAAATGATTTATTATCTTGCAAAATGTGTAGGTACAATTAGATTATATTTTTATATAATATAAAATAATACAAGAAAAAATAGATGCAGAGTATCTCGCGAAGATCTGACAAATGCAATAACTATTTTGTTTGTTGTATACTTTTAAATTTTTTTTTTTTTTAATAATTACTAGATATTTTTTTTTATTTTTTTTTTTGTTTTTATATATATTTTTTTTTTTTTTTGTATTTTAAGATAGCCATTTTATAAATTATTTTTAAACAATTATTAAAGTTTGTTAAAATTAAAATTTATTTGTCACAAATCAACATTACTACAGCGATATAAAAAATGATAAATACCTAAAAATTGATAATATGATTCAATTGACGAAAATATTATGATATTAAGAATGATAAATTTTTTTTGAAAAAATTATTTATATTATTTATAGTACCTAACGGCTATTTATCTATTTATGATTAATGAAAATAATTGAAGTTTTATTTAACTTCAAAAAACTGTAGAAAATCATGACTTAATATTAATAAAGATTTCTCACACAGTAACACCAACAATTTTTTTAAAAATTATTTAATGAAATGGGTATTTTGGATTATAAAAAAATTTTAATAAAAAATGTATTTTTTTTTATTTTTAGTTGTAAAAAAAAAAAATATAAAATATAAGAATTGTAGCACCAAGTTTTAGTAATAATTACAAAAAATAAAACTTAGAAATATACAACAGTATAAAAGTTATTGTATTTGTCAGATCTTTGTGAAACACCCTGTAAATATTTAGTACAGAAAAAAAATTCAAAGAAAAATAAAGAAACACGATTTTAAATTAAATCAAACATTTGGATGTTAAGTATTATATAGTAAAAATTTAGTATTAAATGGATAAATTTTGGAAAAATTTTGATTATATTAACCTATAATAAATTCTGTCACACCCACACGTTTTCCACTATTTAAAATGTCGACAAATAAACACACATTCCCTCGTTTAATTTATTTAATATTTTCGAACTTCAAATACATGATTAAAGAATGTACCTGCCTACTATCTATAAATATATACAAGAAAGGATATATTGTACAATTGTCTCACTGTAAGTTGTAATAGGTAAGTTATCGATACGAAACAACTGATTTCACGGATTTTCGTACTCCTAGACATTTATAATTATATATATACAGTGGCGTAACCAAGAGATGTTTGCCTTTTTTTCATACGTTTTAACTTAATAAATATATTATAATTTAGATTTTTTTATTTTAATTTTTTAATTTTATTTGTATATACACATACTGAACCTGGTCCTTAAATGGTCCAATAAGAGTATGAGCATTGAGCAACAAACCTAACAAAATATAAGAACTTATATTTTAATTTATACTTAACTCCCCCCCCCCATCCCGTTGCATGTCCGCCACTGTCTAGTGAACGTCACTGTCTAGTGAACGTCACTGTCTATAGTGTCTATAGAAATTATAATGGATGTGTAAAATAATTAGGTATTCATTAAAATGTGGCCTATTAAAAAATTATATATACTGATCCAATGTCCTAATAGTGATTTGTTCGTTTACAGATAGCACCGATAGAAATCGAAACAGTTTTGTTAAGTCATCCAGCCGTATTCGACGTGGGGGTGACAAGCAGGGAGAGTTTGCTGGGCGATTTGTTAGTAGGAGTGGTCCAAGTCAAACCCGGTCAAAACGTCGAACCCCAAGAACTCGTATCGTATGTTAAAGGTAAAACAATATTCTTATACAAAATTATGGACATTTATCCCCCTGCATAAGATTCACCCTAAAGGTATAAATAAAATAAATGATTACAAACATTTATATATTATAAAAATAGTTATCATAAAAAAAAAACTTTCTTTACGGTCGAACTACACTCGGAAGTTAATAACATGCAATTTTCTTCTTCAGAATATCTTTGACGATGATTTTCTAAATTTTTGCACATAATGCATATTATATGTCAACTTTTACAATATTCGTAAGTATATAACTTTATCTAACTATAACTACATAAATCAACTAAACTTGTGTTTTTCTATGTGTTTTACGAGATAAATTAATTAATAATTGCTTAGATATTAACGTTATTATCAATTTATTTGTTTTATTTGCCAATACGAATCGAAAATCGAGGTAGAAATTATTTTCACATTTCCAATAATCTAAAAATGTGAATAGAATTTTCTAATTTATATCCTAAATTACTACAAAACAACTACTATTATTGGCATAGCATAGCTATAGGTAAGTTGCGATTTTATATTTTCATTTTCAAAGAGGAAATATCCAGGGAAAAAAATATTCGAATAGTTATAAATATCATATCTATACGATGTTTTTATCGTGCAATTTAAAAAATATTGATCAAATTGTTTCAGATAAAGTAAATGACTATGAGCAACTGCGTGGCGGTGTGATATTCGTTGACGAAATACCAAGGTCCCAGACTGGTAAATTAAACCGAAAAGAACTTAAAAATCTAATAAAATAAAGTATAAACATATAGTAACTATTAAGGCTAATAATTAGTAGAAAAAATCGAATATTAAAGGTTAACTAGAAAGGTGTAGAAGGTAGAACGGTAAAGGACTAAAACGAAGGTTAATTTTCAATGATGAATATCGTCGCGTTGGAAGTATTCGTGTTTAACATAATTATATTCTAGGTATTTTTTTTTAATATATTACATAATATTTTAGGAGAAGTTATTACTCTTTTTTACTCTATTATCCAAATAACATGAAAATATTTATTAAATATTTGATAAACATTAAAATTCGAATACTCATTATTTTATTTTTCATTTAATTTTGATTTTATATTCATTGGATTTTCATTAAATGAATCAAATTTAAATGTTAATAAATATTTTATAAACATTAGAAAATAAATGTTAAAAAGAGACAAATTGCGTTCAACAAATTCCCATTTGGCCTGACTTGAACCCGGGACATTCTCCATCAAACAACCTATACATTACTTATCGGCCTACCTATTAGGGATTACTTTTCAGTCGAAACTCCAGGTATAGTATATAAATACAGTAGGTACATAATAAATAACATTTTAGGCGGCCGTACAATATCTGATCGATCTAAACGTGAAAAAAATCCAATATGGGGTTAACGACGTAGGGGAATATTCTTGAATATTCCTTAATTAATGACATCGACTACCGCTAAGAAAAGATTTTTTGAAATTGGACCTTTAAGTGGAATACTATAATTATTCAATATTTAATTTTAAATCAAAAACCAATATTTATTAATATTATACATTGGAAATTATTACTTGGGTATCTATGTAAATATGATATATTATAAGATCTAAATTTTTTTGGGGATATATAAATAAATTTATACATGCACTGCAAAAAAATATTGCAAGTTTTTAATACACATCATTATATACAGTTTATCTTATTGTACGCAATGGTTTTTAATCATTACAGAAGATAGATAAATAAGACATTTGACAAAATAAAAAAAAACATGTTTCATTACTTTTATGGGCTATTAGTTTTTAATTCATTTCAACACTCCAATCTTGACACTACAAAATCAACTATTTTTTAAAATTACGACTGATATTTCTTAATTTTAGAAAATATTAGGTTAAATCATCGAATTCGATTAAATATTTTTTTTTATCTACGACCTACCGAAATTTTGTAAATTAACAAGGTAGGTAAATATATGAGATATCTACGGCGAACTCGGACAATCCTAAGAGATACTATAAATTGTAGACGATTTCGTATATTTGCCATGTTAATTTATTAAACTTTGAGGGGTCGCATATAGTTAACAAAATAATTACTTAAAACCGATAATTAGACCACCAAAATTGTTTTAAACAATTATTTAAAAATTACGTCCATAAATTATATAATGGTGAAATATATAAAAGTAAAATCATCGAGTACATCGTATTATCTAAATACAAATAATATATACCTAGTCACCTAGAAATTATTTACAAAATTAATTATAAACAAATTTTGTAATATAATATACATATATCACAACATTCTTTTATGACATCGATAGTTCTTATCTCACGTCAAAGGGAGTAATAGGAGAAACAATTAATTAAACTAACTTTTCATTAAATACTCGTACCTTTTTTAGAATATTTTTTACAGATATCTCGAGATAATTTAAGTGCACAAATTAATTTACAATTATTATTAATTAAGATATCGACAAAATGAATGTTTTTGTCAACTTTTACTAAACTATTATCAATTATTATAGTGTATCAATTCTAGAAAATACCTACTGAAATGATTTGTCATTACTCATTTTATTTAAATAAAATATAAATATCAGTTAAATTAAATTGAATAACAAGTCTATATTTCACATATTTTATTTAAATAATATTTTAATTTAGAATAAAAAGTTAGAAAATTGTACCTATATTTAAATATATAATGTCTAAAAATATAATTTATATAATTTATATCATTATAAATTATTAGTATATAATATACTTTCTTTCATACAAAAATTTTAAATCATAAATCATCAAAAATATTTTTTAATTTTGGATTCTGAGTGGAGATCGAACATTGTTTTACAATGATATATTTCTTCTTTTTTTTTTCTAGAATTCTTTTTGACCAGAAAATTTAATCTAATCGTAACGTCTGTACCCATTTTCCAGTTAAGACATTTCAGTTTAAATTTTAATTAGGTTAATTATCAAAATTAATAGTACTTTGAAGAGAACATTTTTTAATTTTTTCAATAAGCGCGTAAGGAAAAACTACAGAAAAACCGCAAAACAAATGCGGGTTTTCTCCTCGTTATTCTGAAAAATGTGCGTCTAGAAATTTGAAACGTTCACGAAATATGTATTGTATTTTACAATTTTACATAGATTAATAGGTGCATCATAAAATTAAACACTTTTACAAATGTTGTTTTTCAAAAAAAATTTTAACTTGCCGGATTTTTCAGAGTTTTAATGGTTATTATTATATAATTAACACATTTTTATTAGGTTATATTCGATACTCCGATATATACTGAAACCCTAAATGAGTAAAAGACGCATATCCCTTATTTGATCTCTCGTACCATTGAATCCGTTACTGATATACATATTATTGTATTTAAAATATTATATTGTATACATCAGTAAATACTAGGAGAGCAGATATTTTTATTTTCAGACGTTTGTACTTATACAGCTCAACGAGTGCAAATACCTACTAAAAAAAAACAGGTCAGTCGAATAGTATACTGGCGATGGATGTATTAACTTTGAAAGCAATAATGAATGATTTTTTTCGGTAAAGTGAAACTCGGTAAAATACAACTATTGTTAATATAATTATAGAAAATAAAGGTTAATTCCGTGTACAGTATACTTTTCTTATATTGTCTATCAATGAATAATATAAAATGTATATTTATTTTTGCAATTTCAAGTTTCAAGTTATTGCATTATCTGTCGAAATGCAACTGACTCATATGGATGGGTCGACTGGAGCGGTGCTATGTTTATCAAACTATGCACAGTCATGCTGGCGGGCGCATATAAGTGTATATAAGCCTTAAGCGGACTACACACAGACTGATTTGGTCGGCCCGACGGTCTGGTCAGGTGTAATATCAGGTCGTGTGTAGGTGTGTCATCTGATTAAAATCCGGTTGGGTCTTATCTGGTGGCCGCGCTACCTGATCTCCCCACTATCAAATTTTCAATATATTTATCACTTATCAGTCAGTTTTGAAACGATTATGCTATCAAGCACAGCATGAAATGTTGATACACTATTACACGTTGGTTAACAAATGTAAATCTGCACACTGTTATATACGTAAATAACTAGTAATTAGTAATAAGAAATATAATAATAGTAATATTAAATAGTAAGCAATGGAGACTCAGGCTGTAATAACAGAATGCGAAGTTTTTTAGATAATAGCGGGGGCACGATGACGAACTATATATATAAAAAAAAGGGTGTTGTTAACACGGTAAAAATCAGTGTCTAAAAATGAACTAAAAATTAATATTACATCTAAATTAGACTAATAATTAAAAATTAATTTCTTTTATTTCTAGGACTTTTTTTCCTAGATTCCTATACGACAGGGTACCAAAATCGAAATGCCATACTACTTCATATAAATAGGATAATATATATCATTTTTTATAAACTTGACGATGTTTAATAAAATTCAAAATACTATTTTATTATAATTATTAATACTTGACGATGATTTTAATTAATTAAATATGTGTACGACTATATATATATATAGGATTATAAAGGGGTGGATACAAGGGAGGACAATGAGGCTAATTCCCCCCTCCCCCAATCACAAAAAAATTAGAGTAAAACAACGTAAAAAAATAGGTTGATGACCTTTCCCCCCCTTTTTTTGCTTATAACTCATAAATTTCCCCTACCATTCAGGACCTCTGTATCCGCCTCCGATATATATATACTTTTATCCAATAGCAAACTGAGACAAAAGGCCCAGGAAGCGAAATAATTTCAAGAGCCTTAATAACTATAAAAATGTTTTGTGACATGAAATATCAAAAAAAAAAAAAAACAAGGACAATGAATATACCTATAAGGTAAGGATTTTTTTTTTTTTTTTTTTTAATATTTCTCTTTTTCTGCGAAGCACCAAGTAAAATTTAAAATATTTCAGTGAAATATAACTGGTATTAGGTATACGGTATCCTCAGATCTATTGTGAAGTCGAATATCTAAAAGAGTGTGCATAAAATATGCTTTTATCTATTCGTAAGGTTATAACTTATAAGCCTAGTTATAAGCTAATCAATGTGTTTTGAAAAAATAAAGATATCGGCTGTATATATTATGGTATGTAGGTCACTGCAGACGACTGAAATATAACCTATTATAGCATTAGAATAATAATAATATAATTCCATTATCACTGAAAGAAATAAATACCTAGTTGAAATAAACAATAATATATACATAAATTAAATTTGAAAAATATTATTAAAATAGGTCAATAATGACAATAATTATTAACAGCACAAATTGTATTTTGTTAAACTCCCAACTAACAAATAATATTATTGCATTTAAAAAATATATTATTGATTTAATAATTTGTTTTTATTATTGTCATTTAATGATACTGAAAAATAGTGAAAAAAAAAACTAAAAAAAGCAAAAAGTTAAAAGACCAAGAACCGGCAGTAATCAGATTAATCATTATATTTATTTATGAAATATATACATATACCTAATACCATAGATAATAATTAATATGCCTAATACGTGTTTGCCACTTAGGTAGGTACATAATGATTTGACGACAGTCGATTATTTATTCTTTAACAAATTAACCACATAATATATAATTTGGTCTCAAGGGCCCGAGGTATGATTACACTTTAGCAACCCGGCTCAGTCCACTAATGCTTTTGTGTCATTTTTTTAAGATATATAGTTAGTAAAAATTACAATTATAAACAATAATGATATATTATTATACATATAGATAGGTACGTGAATATACACCGTATACTCTCATTATAGATTCCAATCGAAGCGAAGAATGTATTGGTTTTACAATGATGTGGGTTTTTTAAAAGTTTTTTATGTCCTAAAAATTATATTTTATTAAGAATGCTTGGACGCTTATATGCTATATATATGCTATATATATATATGCTATATTATATACTTATAAGAAAAAACAACAAAAAAACTTAGGGAAAAACGGTAATAGCATGATTTTATTAAGATCGAATATGATTTTTTCGTTGTAATTCCAAAAATAATGGTCCTTTTCCTACTCTTATTTCGAAATTTTGGACTATTTAAAACAGTTTTAATTAATGAAGTTTTTTGGTCATAAATTTTAGGTTTTAAGACTTTAGAATTGTAGATACCTACATGTACAATATTAAATATAAGTCATTCCAGTTATATTTAAAAAATCACGAAAATCGGTACACAAATTATTCATATACATAAACATTTACATAAACATTTCAATGTTTTATTTTGATATGAAAATGTGTTCCAATATCGAGGAAAAAATGGGTCTATAGATTTGAAATTTTACCAAAAACGTATATATTATATATATACAAAATTAACGTAAATAATTGTTTTCCCAATTTTGGGCTATTTATACCAATTTTCACTTTTATATTTTTTTGTCAAAAAACGTTCATTTTAGTTATTAAAAATTAATTTGTTATATATACACCTAAATTTCGCTCAGAATCGTTTTATCGAACGAAATTATTTATCTTGCTTTTAAATTTAATATATGCATCGTCAAGTAGGTAACCTATCATCCTAACCAACGAGCGAAATGCTTCTACCAAAAACCCAAAAAAGTAGATTTTGGTATAATATTATATATAAAAAAAAGTAGTAAGTAGACCACCTTATTTGTTATTTTCTCTGAATTTATAAAATATTTTACGTTAAAAAGCAGTTTTTCTTTACACTTATGGAAACTACAAAGAAAATCAAAGTACAAACTAGAATCAATTTGCTATTAAAATTCGGTTTACATTAAAACTACTGCTTGACTGTTTCTACCAAAAAAAATAAAACAGACAAAAAAAAATGCATCATTATAAAACCACTAAATTTCCTTGATTTGCTCAAAATCTTTTAACATAAATTAGTAATAAGAGAAAGTAAGAGCTGAGCGAGAAAGATAATTTGGGAACCTAAATTTAAAAAAAAATAGCGTATACCAACGAATTTATTTACCAGTACATCACTGGGTGTAAAATATTTATCAATTGTATACATACATACAATAAGTGTTTTCTTTATATCGTTACAATATTGTAAAAATGTCAAATTTAAGGGCATTTGTTTTTTTTATATATATATATACCTACCACTAATCATAATATTCAGATAGTAAGTTTGTTATAATAACTCTAAAATATTTTGTAACTCCTTTTTTTTTTTTTTGTGGGTGTTTTACGTAAATATATTATATATTATTTTATTAGGTGACATAGGTAATACACAGTTATGTAACACATTATTCTAACTAACTTCAACCAACTCGACCGAGCTAATTATATTCTAAAAATATTTTTTATCTAATGAATTTAATTAAAGTTTATTATAAATGTGTTTGTTTTATGTGTCAATACAAATCGAAAACCGAAATTAAACATGTTGGCCAAATTTCCAATAGTTATATAAAAATTATCTAGTTTATCCTAAATATTACAAAAAATAATAATATATAGATAGATAGTTGGCAAAGTTGTATAGCGAAATATAATACGTAATTCACGATTTTTCTATTTATATTTTTAGTGGGGAAATATCCGAAAAATGCAGGTATCTATTGGCAGCTACAGAGGGAAATGTTCAAATACTTATAATAGATTATTATCATGTGTTTTAATCATCGTGTTACTAATATATTATATATATCGGTAAATAGGACAACGAGCAACTATACTCAAAACAACAATACGGTATGATTTATTTCGTTGACGACATACCTATAATAAGTCTACAGTGGTAAATTAAATCGAGAACTTAAAAATCTTAAAAAAATTAAAATAACAGATATATATACCAGCTGTATCTATACTGTATAGATTAAATGTGATATACGTGTATGATGTAATAGGCAACCACTACCAAAATTAAAAAAATTGTATAGATTAAAACGGGGAGGGGGTCATTTTCAATAAACCATTGTCATTTAGCGTGTTCCATAATATTTTGTTTATTTCACTATTTTACTAGAAGTTTTAAAATATTAAAACTTAAATCACTAACAGAGTGGCATATTTGAGGAGAGTGCCGCGCCGTGGTGATCACTCTTGAAGGTTTTTTTCAGGGACGTCCCGAGGGGAAAGCACCTCGGATATCAGTTGGGAAAATTTTAGTTCAATCAGCACAAATAGTAGAAAAAGTCGATGCCCTTTTTTTTTTTTGCTTATTCACTCACGTTTTTGAAGTATTTTGGAATTTTAAGTCGGCAAACTATAAATTGTTATGATCGTAGTCGGCAAAATGAGAAAAAATTGATTACTTTTTTTTTTGCTTATTTTATGTGTTGAAGTGAAGTATTATTATTATTTTTTTTACATTTTCACCCCCCCCCCACCAAAAAAAAAAAATCTTTCTTTGGACGGCCCTGGTTATTTTTATCATTATTTGAGAAATTTAAGATTGATGTTTTTTTTTTTGCTTATTTACCGTTTTTCAATGCAAATTCTCAACTTTTGGGAAAATTTAAGCAAGTGACTTTTCTGCTTATTTAATCTAATTTCTAAAATTATTTTCATCACCACTGCCCCCTTTTTAAATGAGCTTCAGATCTGCCCCCGATTGGTAATGTTATAGTTTATGGATAATTATTTACATAGTCGTCGATAAAAAATATTATAGATAGAATAAACTCTTACCTTTGATTTATAATACACTAATGATTTTTTGTTGAACAAACGGATAAATTCTTTGATAAAAATATTTAATTGAGTACATAAATAAAATTAAAAACATAAAACAAAACATATATATTTTAATTATAACAAAAATATATTATACGATATATTAAACAAAATTTTACTTCACATGTTGTACCATGAGGCGTCAAACAAATACTAAATAATATAACGTGACTAGTGATTGCGTGAGAAAAGAAATAATTCTACGGAAATTTGGTGGTTAGAAATCTATAATGGTATTGGTGATAATAGTTATAACTTGTATCTAATCATTATTATATATATACACGATTGTACCAAAGATTATCTGCGATTATGTCCAATGCATTTATCTTTAGAACTTGAGACATCAATCATTGTATTGTTATCAATTGTTAGTAATCGCCAGTCCATGAAATAAAATACATTATTTTTAGGTATACCTACACTACATTATATGATGTAATCTGTGATAAAACATATCTGTACTTACCAAAAAGAGCCAAAGTTCAATTTTTCAAAGTTTAGATTACATTATTTTGTGTGTATAATTTTTCGCTATAAAATAATATTTCAATATTTTTATCGCTACGTCCGTGATCGACACCTGCAAAGTTATTTTTTTCTAATCAAAAACTACTAATGTTCAATAGGTACCAATTTCTTATTTTATTCCAACATGAATCAAAATTTTGAAAAAAAATGTATACCTAATAATAATAATATAATAGATCAGTGACGTCATTTGATGGGGGGAGGGGCAAAGGGAGCATTTGTCCCAGTCTAATTTTTAAACGCTTACTGGGCCGATCGTTGAGAAAGTCGGCCGGTCCGACTTTATCCTCCCATAAAAAAAATGGTATAATAAAAGTATATTTTGAAGGTACTATGGACCTGTAACGACTGGCCTTGCACTCAATTGGCTCGGTCCATACTGATTTTGGACTGTACATGGCTTTTTAATGGCTTAAATTTATTTTCTGGCCGGGCCGTACATAAGAATAAAATCATTGGTTCGGGCTGAATCGAATATATATTTGATTCTTGCGGGTTTTCAGTAGGTACTAAAAACCGTTCGTGCTTGGGCCTTTATTAACCAGGCTCGGGCTGAACCGGACATTTCAAAATAGAAACATTTAGAGGCCGGGCCGGGGTTTTTCACTTAAAAAAATATACTCGGGCCGGCCCGGGCGTCTCAAAACGTTTGAAATTAAAAAGCCCGGCCCGGTTTGAATATTTTACTGTTTTGAGACAACCAGGCCGGCTAAATGCTAAATGCTAAATATTATTTTGAACGATAATTTATAATTGATATAACACATAATTTAATATGTAATATATTGTGATTTGTGTAATAATAATGGGTAAGAAGATAGTAGATACCATATTATAATAACTTTAGATGACTAGATGGTATATGAAAAAACAAAAATGAAAGATAATTAGTTTTATAGGAGACTTTTAACGACTCTGTTAGGGAAAAACAAAATAAACATATTAAAAATATACGATTTACATTATACACATAAATAAATCAGACAAATAGAACTTATAGTGTCTAGTATCACTAGTGATCAACGGACTCGTGTTCAACACGAGAAAGGTAAATTAGTAAAAACTACGGGGAGGAATAAAAATTATTTATTTGTAAAGGGATGGGTCAACATTTTGCACCCGTCTAATAAAACCTGAAATGACACTACTGTAATAGATTCTACATTATAACTATAACTACATGTGCATGTCTACATAGCTAAGTAGGTGAGTATTACCATTGATTTTATAATAATATACTAAAGCTTTTAATATATATTATATAAAAAAATAAAAACCCAATTTCTACAAAATAAATTTTGAAATAAAAACAAATTATTTTGTAAAAATTAGGTTTTATTTTTATATAAATAATTCTACTAATAACTCAACATGTATATATGGAGCCGATTTTTGATATGTACATTTTTATACATTTTATAAGCTGTTAAAAAAATTTTAAAACCGATATTTTAACAGATCATAAAGCGTGTAAAAATGCATATATCAAAAATCGGCTGCATCAGTCGCTATATAATGTCATTAGTTATAATTTATTTTTTGTTTTGTATTTCTAACATGTTTGTAAGTTAATAAAAACGAAAAATGCTAATGTAAGTTTTTCATTGAATAGTTGTCGGATGGCGTCCTCTTAAAGACTAAAATCTATATTTATCAACAGATAGGACATAGGTATTTACCTAAATAGTTTTCTATATATTTATATATCAGTATCATCTCACAATATCAATGTCATAATTTTATTTTTAAATTCAATTTAAACACATTTTACAAATATTTAATAGGTTTCCGATGCATACATTTTAGTTAGGTACTATATTAAATTAAAATTCTAATATATCCTATAGATAATATTAATTATTATATAAATATATATATATATATCATTTTTAAGGGGTTCTTATAGGCAATTTTAATGACAAGTCATATGAAATGAAAATCTAGCAATTGAAAAAAATTAATATACGTTTGTAAACTAAATTATAAATGATTCCGTATAAATTTAATTTTTATTATTGTATTTAAGCACATGTGTATTCATAAAATTTGTTTGAAAATATTACAATTCACATTTTTCATTTATGTCAACGTCGTCCGCTCGGTTTCAAGGGGTTCTGTATAGACAACTTTAAGTACATTTTTAGAAAAATTAAAACAATTTCTAAGGAGTAGTATATAGGCAACTTATTATATACGTTACCTGATGGCTGTGCATGTGTGGTATTTAGACGAACGTCTATGTGTGTGTGTGTGTGTGTGTGAGCCATAAATCATAATCAGTAATCACTATAAATTCTCATAAATTTCAAAATCGATTATATGGTGATGACGCCAAATACTTGTTTACATTTAAAATTTATTGTATGACAATATTACCTATTGCTGCTACTATACCTAATGCGATGTCCGTGCATACGGCCGACGACGAATATATTATTATTGTTTTATCCAACTAAACGCCACTGATATAGGTTATAGGCATATAGTATTAACTATAAAATATAAGTGTGAATATTATTACATATTACCATTGATTATATATTACTATAGATTGGCCACCCGTACATATAAAATTGTACGCGAGTCTAGTGGCGGATATACCTATACTCTCTTTAATCGCTGCGTTCATAGAATAAGGATACCGCTGCTTTCTGTTGTTAAGCCTAGTTCACACTATGTTAGTGATTTTGACATTGGTGAGTTTAAGGAGATAGTATGACAGAGGATACGTAAACATGGCAATAGGCTAAAGAAGTAAAAGAGATAATATCAATGAAAAAGAGAGATAATAAGTAGGACAGAAACCCACGGAGATGGTTAATAGTGAAGTACAGAGAAAAGAAGAGGAAGTTGTGTATGGTATTTATTAATCTAGAGAAGGTGTATGATATATGGTTTCTAGAGAAATTTTCAAATGGATATTAAGGAAGAAAAGGTTACTAAAGTTATACGTGAATGTAATCGAGGACATGTATGAAAGGACAAGTAAAAGAGTAAGGAATTTGTGTAGAGAAACTGAAGTCAGGGTAGGAGTGAAGAGTGAAGAGGATATGGGAGATAGAGTTCAGTGAAAGTTGAGGACTAGGGTGGTCGACCTCATATAATTGGGAGAGAGGGCGAAGGAGAATAATAAGAAGAATTAATAGCTGTGACTCGTCAATTTTAGGTTTAAACTAAACATGGCTTATACATAAAAATGAATAAAAATGTAATAATATTGTGTCAAAATTAAGGATTCCTATTTTAGAAAAGTTTTGTTTTACCTACTACGCATATTATCCTTTATCCAATGAAAAACCACAGATCAAATTCAATGTTTCCATTTAAATTATTTGTGATATCATTTCTTATGTATTCAAAACTATATTTATTTTAATAATTATGTCATAAAAGTATTTTCATAAGAACTAGTTTACATATAACATGTACCTATCAAATGTCGAATAAATTTCGGAGAGGGTCCTTAATTTGTGGTTATACGTACGTATGATATAAAATGTAGATAGGTACCTACCTACCTACCTAATAAAATATAAAATTACAATGTCTATGCTGCAGTTACTCTGTGGCATAGAACTTAATATTATGTCTTTGGATATCTAAAAACGTTGAATATATTTCAGAAATTCTATGGATTTGTTCATTAATATAACATATTAAATAATAATAACAAATTTTTACTCATTTATAAATTATCCGATCATTACTTTTGGTTAAAAATTGTGAGTATCTAGTATCCATATATAATATCAATTATTATGAATAAAACTTAACATAAAATCATGAACTTTTAACTACACACACATACTTCAACAACCATTTTGTTATTTTCAGTGCCAACCAAAAACTTCATGATTTAATTCACTTTTTCTGGTATAATGGAAACTATTGAATATCTGAGCAAAAAATGACTTATCCTGTTTCGAAGCGACGTGGAAAACCAAAGTAAGTATTTATGTACAAAAAAAAATCATGTCTATACTATTTTTTAAATATCAATATAAACGCCTACCTATTAAAATAAGTTGTAATTAGTGGCATATTTTCGTTATTGTTTATAAGTAAATATGAGATAAATATAGTAGAATAATATTCATATAGGCAGCTAAAAAATATTTAACGCTCGAACCACATAAATGTATTGAAGTATAAAAGTATACTCAAATTGTTTTAGAATTTAATTTTTATTTATCAATACTTAACCCCTAATACTTCCAGTTTTCAATTAATTAATTCTAAACTGTATTTATATACATATATATCATGAAAAAAAAAATAGTTGCAATAAACATTTAATTCATCCATAAACCATGGTAGCTATACAGATTATCTTATAACATGGTTAGACATACTAAATGTATATAGTTAATGTAGTTGTGTTTATTTTAACTATATAATACTGTTAAACATTTTTATCCGTAAATTGTTCCAGAAAAATAGATAGGTATAGTTGTATCAACCTAATTATTAGATTTGATATATAATTGTACACAAACTTGGAAAGTATATTCAACCATATAATATAATAGTTCTAGTAACAATACTTTTTAGTTTTTTCAACTTAAGATTGAATGTATTCATTTATATGTATTCATACTAGTATAGTATTGATAGTTAGCTAGTTTTTACGTGCAAGTAAATATTTTATCGTATACTAAATTAGTTATGGCCGATTTATTTATGTTTCATATATTGAACGATTTTAAAATATCTGATATTATACGAAAATTCGAATATTTATCATTTTTAAATTATTATAAACACGTGGGTACCTATGTATAATATACTATTATTATATAGTATTGCCAACTAAAAATATAGTTAATTAATTAATGAAATTATATGAAAAACAATACAATTTATAGTAATAGTTGTAGGTACCTACATCTATTATCTAATTGTATTTATTGTACAAGTCAAAAATGTATAATCTAACAAAAACACAAATATATAATTTTAAAACGTATAGAAGGTACTTATATATATCAGTGGCGGTTATACATGATGTTCAAGGGGGGAGGGGAGCAAAAATATAGCCAATCCTCCCCCACCCATAAATTTTTTATAAATTATATAATACCTATATAATATTTTAGTTTTAATATATTATATTATATACATAAAATATAAAATATACATACAGATTATAGCTAGATATAATTATATATTTATTTAATAAAATTAAATCCCAAGGGGAGGGGGCGATCCACCTATCGCCCCCCCTTTATAACCGCCACTGTTATATATAGTATAAAATCCATTAGATATTGTATGAAAGCAGCATATATCATACATATCTACCTGTTTAATAATATATAATTAAAAAATGACGAACTTTTGAATATTTGTATAGGTACCTACCTAAAATGTTATTTTTGTTATATTTTTGTTTAATATGTTATATATTATAGTAATAAAACAAATAAATCGGCTTTAATTAATTTAATACAATTAACCACGTAAACACTTAAAGCATAATTAATATTTATAATATTATAAATATGCGCAGTAATTAGGTATAGAGAAGTGAAGATATATGGATATGACGTAGGTATACCACATGCCTTAGCACACAATCATTATTGTATTGCGGGCGTTCAATAATTTCTAATGAAAAAGCGGATGTATGACTATTTTTAAACTTATGATTGTTTGGAATTATTTCTCTTAATTTAATAAAATATTTATACTACATATATGTTTTGATTAATTTAACCAAACATTATACCATTGATTATATATTATAATAATAATTATAATATATAATCAATGATTGTACTAATATTAAATATATTAACACACGTTAGATTTTAACCTTTTTGGACGTATTGCTTGAACCTTTTACTAAATATACACAATTGTTTTCTAAACTATAAGGAAATAAGAAATAACCAATTTTTTTTTGTTTCACGGTTTAGTTATTCCTTATAAATTATAAAAAAGTCGAAAAATGACCAGTTTAAATTTATCATCTTGACTAAATTTAGGTGCAATACATACCGAAATATGGATTTAAGTGTTCTATAGTCGAAATTTTACAGAAAAATAAAATAAACAAAATTGTATAATTAAAACATCTGTATATTACAATGAAGAAGGCTGTTTCGTGTGTCTATTGTTTTTTTTTTCATTTTATAAGCCACGTTAACTTGGCTACCTACTGGATGTTGGTATATTATACATTTATATTTTTTAATTTATTATACTTATTAAATTATTTAATTAAGTAAATTTATTTTACTCTTTAGTTGCTATCTAGACAGTTTAACATTAGTATACAAAACTGTTTTGATAGTTGGAAGTGAATATATCCTATGTGTATTTAGACCAATAAGGTAATTATAAGCATATTTCCAGTAGTTAGTCCAAATTAAATTTTGAAAATTAATTTGACTTCATTTATTTTTATTCTATGTTTTGTAGGAATAATAGTTTAAATTAAATGATTTATTTGAAAAAAATAAAACTTTGAATAAACTCGAACTATTTTTCACCTAAAATCTTAAATAAACATTGATGAGTTTAAATTTGTTTTCAAATACATTATTTATATTATTTATATAAATATTTAAAATTTTAAAGTATGCTTATTTACCATGATTTTTCACTTTACATAGCCAAAAATGTTTTTGAGCAGATTGCATTTGCACATAAGAATATCTCATGATAATTTAATAAATACTAAACTCCTAAGAAAAATAGACCGCTTTCAACAACCCTATGGAAAATCAGGATGTCTATTAACCATTTTATATAAAACGAATAATGAATATTATAATAATTAGTAATATAAGAACATAAAAAAAACATGTTTAAATATACTTTAAATATGTTTAGGTATGTAAATAAATATAAACCGATCAAGACTGTAAAAAATAGGAGCATAAAAAACATCTGAGGAAACTGGCATCACTGTTTTTCTTCGCTGCACTCGTCTATGTGCATTTCATCGATGTTTTTAATGGTAAACTTTTAATTTGATTCTATATAAATATATTAATTTTATTATTTTACTAGTCTTTATTAATATTTATGAGTAGGTATTTGTTATTACTTTAAATATGTTTATAAATATAAACCGATCAAGACTGCAAAACTTATACAAATTGTATTAAAATCATTCTACATTATTCATTGTATTATTACAGTTGAATAAAGAAAATTAGTTAAATAATTGATCGATGGATATAGCATAGAGGTATATTTGTTTAACTTTGAATGACGAATGTACTTTTTATGTTTTATATTCCTTATACTAAAAACATTTTTAATTTTTGCTGCAGTCTTGAACTTAATGATTGTTATACCACTTACAAATTACTTTAATAAATTAATTTTATTTCTTTATATATTTAAAGGAATTATATGTACTTACATAGAAACTACGTAAAAACAAGTCAGACGATCTTACTACCACTTATAGAAATATGATTACCAAATATTCTACATGTACAAACAAAGTACGTAAAAATTTTATATAATTGTATGAGAATAATTTATGCATAAATGTCTTTTTAATTAAGTATATAAAATGCACCGGGAATATGGACACGAGGAAAATATGATTGGTCTGGATACATCGTAAAAACATTTGACAAGATGATGGAATGTCAGCCCATTTATCATAATATGGGATATGTACTATGTAAGTACCTATGTATAAATACAAAATAATATTATGCTTGTTTTATTTTCAAAATTTATGTCTAAGACAAATTTCTTATTCTAATTACTTTTCATGATTTTTCATGAAATTGTATCTGCTTGTCCATAATTTATCGGTAAAAACTACACATGTACGAATATGCAAGGATGCAGGGTATTAACGAGTTAAAAATTAAAATTAAGTTAATTTTAATAAAGTTACTTGACGCGTTTCTTTTTTTAAATTAACTTTTAACTTAATAAGTCACTTTTTTGAAAACTTAAAATGTTAAATTTATACATAACTATCCAAATTTTCTGCATGAGATTTTTATTTTTAAGTATAGGAAATTTTAATTATTCTACGATTTAGATAAGTTTATATTATTATATTACCCTTTATACTTTATATATAAATAGAATTACCTATAATATGAAAAGTATAGTATTACTGTGGTACGTGGCTCTCATTATTTTCGCATTATTATTGTAATATTTAGATGTCATATAATATTGTTATTTGGGGATATTTCTAATCATGATAATCCAAAATTAAGACGGGTACACGAATATATGAGGTAAATTTTAGTAAATTATCGTTTTATTAGCTGATGCAACACAGGCCAGTTAGTTTTTGTGTCGAAATTGTCGATATTTTCGTGTTGAGCTATATTTTTAGTTAATTGTGTTTATTCAATATTTTAAGTATATTTATTAATTATATAATACCTACTGTCTGTTTAATAATAATATTAGTGGTGAAAATAAAAATATAATATTGTAGCAACTAGCAGTAAGCAGATAAGAGTTATTTATAATTTTTTTTATTGTTAATTACAAATTTTAACTTATAACTAGGTAAGTTACTATTTTTTTCAAAATTAAATTTTAACTTAAAAAGTTAATAAAAAAATATAGGTATAAGATAATTTGAACTTATATTAACATATTTTTAAACTGACTTAACTTATTGAATTAAAAAAATTCATTAATTTGCCCAGCCTTGCGAATATATAGGTACATATAAGTTTCGTTTGTTCACGTAAACTTTACCAATGATTTTTTTATCAAAATCATATCATACTTGGTAAAATATACAAAATATATTAATATGATCATAATATAAGTGGTATAATAGGTATATAACTAACTGTTATTAACAATAGATATTTTTTGATATTGTGTGATATGAATTTTACTAGTAAAGAAATGTTCTTAAATTGTATGTAATTTTTTTTTTAACAGTTTTTTAGTTACTTATGTATCTATTATGCATTATAAATAATCATTATTATAAAATGTTATCATCTCCATGAGAATCCCACCAAGATATCCATCAATATATATATAGAACTTTTTTAATTGAGTTTTAGTTATATTTAGAATTAAAACAGCTATTATACAATATAAATTTAAAAGAAATTTAATTATATTATAAGTAGGTACCTACCAATAATTTAAAAAATTGAAAAATTAAAACTAAATAATATGTAACATCATTTTTAAATTATATTATAGAAAAAATAATATTATATAAAAAAAAATCTAAACGCCATTTTATAACTTTCAACTGAACACGAAAATATATGGACGGTGTCCGTGTAAAAAGGAATAAGTACAAAACACTACTTTCGGAAAACTAAAAACACTGTCAAAAATATTTAAAAGTTAAAATTGTTTATCAATATTTTTGATAACGAACCTACAATTTTTGTTGTTTTTTCATGCCATTCGATGTGGATTATGAAATTCTACAATAATTTGCAATTATATTTTTTTTTTTTAAATTAAATTATTCCATTTAACCTGGACACCGTCTATATAAATATATAATATTATGTATTACCCCATTTTGTTTTTTGTGTTAATTATTATTATAATATTTATATTATACTATGTTTGAACGTATATTATTATTTATTGTTATAATGTATATATTATTCATAGTGATTTGGGAGATTGATGGCGTTACGTTCAATCGTCCAAGAAAATGTCAAGTATGTGGAGAAAATTTGCCCGACTTCATGGATTTGATTCTAATGCATCATGGAAATACTCAATAGTCTTATCAAATGGTTAGTGGTATTATATTCTTCTTTTAGTATACTATTGTATTTAGTTAGTACAAACACTAGGAATAGGCTGTGTTTATTAATGTTTTAATATTATATATTCTATAACTCTCATGATCTATCCTGTAGTCTGCAGTTTTTATGTATTATCTCTGTCAAAGACTGTAAACCTTTTCATCAGGTTAACTGCTTATACCTAAATATTAAACAAATATATTCTTAATTTTTAAATAAATATCTTAAAATAATCTAATAACATAAACCACGATTTACTGTACAGTTTGTTTATATTACTGTTAAAAAATTAGAAAAAAATTTTCTGATTAGAAAAATATGTAGGTAAGTACTTAATATTAAAAAACTAATTATATCACTCGTTTTTTTCATGTTTAATGATCACATTTTTCCCATGTAATCAATTCAAATCAATTCAATGTAGTCCTTTGTCTGTCAATTAATCTATTTTGTCCCTAAAGACAGTAAAATATATAATGGTTATATAAATGATTGGATTTCCATATATTTTGGATAACCCCCCCCCCCAGAAAAAAAGTTGAAAATACGCCACTGTTAAAATAAAAGGTTTTTTAAACTTAAAAATTGATAATTCCATTAAGTCTAATCTTAGAGAGATGTTATATTTTTCAAATTAAAAAAACAACTGTAGAATATATAAAATATAATGTGGAGTTAATTTCAGTATTATAAACATTATTAGAGTAGTTTGGATATTTACTTATATTTTTTTGTACAATAAGATTTTTTTTTATTATATTGTTCAAGTAACGTAGGTATTATTAATGAAATAAAACACAACCTACATTTAAAATTTTCGAAAAGTATTCGGATATTTTTTAAATTAATTTTATTGCTTAATATTTGTATTTAGTTAATTTCGTTTCAGCTATTTAATCTCTTGAAATGATTTATTGATATGAATTAAGGTCATTTTTTTAAAAACCAGTTGCTATTTGCAGGTACTAAAATATAATAAGCAATAATATTTAACACTATATAATGTTAGATATTTTTTTGTCATATTGCGTCAATTTTGACACGGTAAACAATATCTTGTTTACCTATTATTCAATTTACCACACGGTATTCGATGATTGTGTAGTTCATTATTATTTGATGAAGTAAATATTAAAAAATAATGAATTCTCTCTTATAAACAGCTAACTTAAAGTCTTTATGTATATTTATTCCACTAAATAAATATTATAAATCCTATAAAATTAATTTTAGAAACATTTCAATATATTTTTAAAATAAAACTAATAAGAGTTGCCATTTAAACAAACGTTAATAGTTAATTAGGATACATTGGAAAGGATGAAAGTTATGATGTTTTTAAAGCATTTTGTATCAAACGTTTCTTTATTATTTTGTCCCTAAGACGGCGTCTTATATAGTATAGTATAATCTTATATGTATTACATACTTATTTAATTGAATTATGAACAATTAAAATTGTTCCGATGATTTATTATTTTTTTCTATTACTGGTTGGCATATGTTTTCACGTCTCATCTCACTAGACTCAAAGTACAAAGATTTTTTTTTATATTCCTAATTGCTATGTTTACTACCGACCATGTAAAGTTCAGTCCACTAGTCAGCCCAAGAAATCTTGGTTACGGGAACCCTTCCTTCATTCCTACAGTAGGGCAAAAAAGGACTTCATTCTCGACTCTATGTTTTTGTAGATATAGATAAGCAAGATAAAAAAATAGTCATATCTTTATATATTATCCAAAAAGTCAGGGATAGAAAACGTTTTTAAAACGACATTTTTAAACGAAATAATTTAAACGGAAAAAATCAACTAAAAAAATATTGAAAATCGAAAACAATAACGTAAAAAATAGAAAAATGATATCAAAAAGAACAAAAAAATACAAATGCTTAATAATAATTAATAATGTTAATTTTTAATAGAACTCAAATTGTGTGTATAGAATATTAATTGTTGTTAAAAATATGTTCTTAAAAGGCTTTTAAAATTTAGATGTAGGTATTTATTTTTAACTATTATCCTTTTTATTATAAATATTCAAATTATATTATAGAACATATACCTACATTAAAAATATCAGTTTGGTATTAGGTATAATTCTTAATTTAAATATTTTAATTTTATTTCCAATTTTTCGTTTTTTTTTAGAATAAAAATTATATATGCGATGTGTGAAATTAAATATTTTTGGTTTGGCCTTTGCGGTGGGTGTAAAAATATTAAATATATACAAATGGAATAATAATTTGTGGTATAGTTGGTTGTATATTTTTATGATCTCATAAGTTTTTTATCATTCTCTTATTTTATAGCACAATTTAGAATTTTCAATAATCTTTATTTTTTAATTTTTTAATTGCTGTAATAAATTTAGGTAATTTGTATTTTTGCAAAATCCCTATAAAATCGTATCTAAAATATGGTTTTCTATAAATTTGAATAAAAGTCTTTAAACTCTTTAAAAGTAACTTATACATACGTTTTAACAATATTAAAACACATTCTCCCTTTCTATATATAACTTCTCTTCTACTTACCATAAATTTCAAAATTTAAATATAATATGATAAATGAGTAGGTATATTAACTATGGACGAACATATATATAGCGGTATGACTTGTAACGGTCACCTCCATACAATAGGCAGTGTGACTATATTTAGAAAATATAAAAAATGGGTCTTTTATTCACCCCCTTCCCCATGTTCTTTTTGAACGTTCATTAAAAACTATTTCTATAGTTTTTTTAGTTAAAATAACTTTTTCATATATTTTTTTAAGTTGAAAATTGAAAAATTTGACGTTTTCAATCTCGAATTTTAGATGTTTAAATATACTTATTAAATATAACTATATACTCGGTCTAAGTTTATGTTATCATATTTTATTTAGTGTAATTTTTTTCTCTTTTATGATAATTTTTGATCAATCTCTGATCCGAAAGCCACAAGCAGTTTATATAACAAATGTTGTGATTACACAACAATAAAAGTGGTATTGATATTAGAAAAACTTTAAACTGATTTATTTTTAAATTTTTAAATTGTTATATTTTCATTATTCAGTAAACTTCTTACAAAATGCCTACACAGAACCCCTTAAAAATTGATGATATAGCGTTCTCTTAAGAGGTCATTTTGTTTGTTATTTGTTGAAATGTTTTTATTGACTAGTCAAAATGATTGATATGGTATCCTCTTAAGGTAGTCCAGAATTTTTCTTCTATTTTAATATAATATAAAGATGTGAATATCAAAAAAGATGAATTTTTATCAAAATAAAATAATATAATACATTTTTATTTTTACTCAATTTTGACGGTTGGGCACGGGATTCACATGTAAAACAAAGATGGTTTCTAAATGTTTATAAAAAAAAGTATTAATGATGAGCATAGGAAGGAATATTGAAATACATTTTAAAAAAACATAGAGTCAATTTTATCTTAAATAAGTTTTTAGGGAAAATCAATTTCAATCTACATTTTTGTAAACAAAGAAATCTTGTAAAGTATCTAATATAACTCATGAACTAATATAATTTAAAAAATAAAACCTATAAATTATTATAAAATAAAACAATTTTAAGTATATTAAAAGTTTTGGTTTGTGCTGAAGATGATAATATAGTTGTTAAAATATATAGGTATACGCAATTAAAACTTAAAAGTTAACTAATTCATTTTATGATTTGGGTTTATAATAATAATTTGTAGTATAATTCACAAGTTCTCAAGTGGATATTAGTAAATTATATCTATAGGTGAATAAAAAAATGTTTTTTTTTGTATTTTACTAAAACATCTAAAATAATACCTGCGCACTAAATTTCTTCACATCATGTATTTTTTGATTTTCATATATTTTCCTGATACGTCATATTCAATATTCCTTCATCTATAATTGTTTTTAAAATAACAAATATAAATTATACTTATCTACATTATTGTTGAACATGCGTTTTGTTTTCTTCTTCCAAATTGTAGAAATAACTTATATAATAACTCGATATTTTAAACGATTTGTGGTAATTCTAAAATCTAAATATAATTTTAGAGATCATAATATAAATTTATATAATTTGTATACTGAATGTATACAAAATTTTCTGTACCCATTTATATAAATTATCTTATGATTACTTTTGGTAAATATCGTGACTTGCAAATAGTAGATGTACCTATAAAAGTTATTAAAAATATGCGATTAATTAAAAAAATTCTATTTTTAATTCATGGATTACACGATTTTTTTTTTACAAAATTAGTGAAGAACGTCTATATTTGGGTTAATCCGTATTATTAACATAATTATACATTTTTCAGCAATTTTTCTAAAATTGTTACTTTAGTGAAAGCGTGTAATAAGGTAATTAGGTGGTAGGTAAGTTTATCAGCTGATAGTCCTTTTAAGTCCTGTAAATATATTAAAATATTATTTAGTCAATATAAACTATGTTGTTAAAAATTATGATATGAAATTGTTTAAATTTATATTGGTCTATATTGGAGTATAGCACAGTTATTTAAAATCCCGTATATGGCCAATGATCAGTTAAGATTAAAACGTAAGTATACAAAATAAATTCCTCTCTCATGCCGCAATTTCTTTATTTCTTGATATTCTACTTCATTCTCCCCTTAGAAATCATTTACACCGAATGCTTCGTTCAATAAATAATGAACCCTCATATTTTCTGTCATAATTATTTTTAGTCGCAAATTAATTTTATGCGTAACGTATATATTAATCGTATATAAGTTATTTGTGTCTAATTATAATACTGTAATAATTTATATTATGTATATTTACTTACAAAATTTCTGATTGGTGTTAATAAAATTTAATTTGTACATCAGGTTATGGAAGAAGGATGATGTTGCTGACGAATGGTGAGGAAATGATAATTCGTAATGGAAACAAATGTATCTACCGATTTCACTGATTTTTTTCTGCATGCCATGGAAATAATCAATAGTGTTATCAAATGGTTTAATGTTTAGTCGAAGTTTCTTTCAGTATATTGATTGTATAAATTTAGCAGTCATTAGTAAGTTAGTTAGTATACGAGGAGTTCAAATTTAATTTAATTAAACACTAAATATTTGTGTTACCATTACACATTCTCTATATACTCTCTAAATTATCTTATGTATTAAAAACTATATTTATTTTAATAATTATATCGAAAAGAGTCACACAAAATGTTTTCATAGGTCATAACACTAATTTTGGTATAATAAGTACTTACAACTTATCGTAATATATA